>JANVCJ010046214.1:0-13482 GCA_026413505.1 Epizoanthus ramosus | reverse complement strand
ATATCAATCATACATACCACGGTGCGTCTGTCATGTATCTGTTTTGTGTCTGACGTAATATCAATCATACGTACCACCGCGGTGCGTCTGTCATGTATCTGTTTTGTGTCTGACGTAATATCAATCATACATACCACGGTGCGTCTGTCATGTATCTGTTTTGTGTCTGACGTAATATCAATCATACGTACCACGGTGCGTCTGTCATGTATCTGTTTTGTGTCTGACGTAATATCAATCATACGTACCACGGTGCGTAGAATTCCACCAGTGTTGCCTTCTTCTTCAACACTTCAGCGGTAAAATCGTCGTCAGTGAAACTAAGAACGTTTCCGCGTTCCTTGCCCTTCGGCTGATCAGCTGCCTTGCAGACAGGGTGAGCGGGTTTCGCCTTTAGCGCTTTCACTTTGTCATTCTGGTGGTCCATCATTACATTCGGATTGTAGACAAACTCGTACATAAATTTCACTACCGACCCTGCAATCACGTGACAGGAGATATAGTCAGATACTTCCGTCTAATTTTTAAAAACGCTAGGCCCCTAAAGGCGCATGCTGTGGGGAGAACTTTTAGGCGGCAGGCAATAAAACCTTTTTGACTGGGGACAAAGTCCTGCCATTACACACACCTCAGTCTTGGATAACTATTTTTCGACGGCCCAACCACTCAAGCAAAGTAACACTCGAAAACACGAAGCTGAGCCTAACGTTTCTATCGGTAGCAGCAGGAAATTCAGACAAAAATTACCTCGTTTCAGTGTGCCGAACGTATCATTTTAGGGGGTTCAACATACTTGTGGCGTATATAGTTTATTTATGAACATATTACTCGTACACTACCGCAAATTCACTAGCAGAGGCGTGATCTATTTCTTTGGACGCCATAAAAGGCATAGAGTAAGTAATTACAGAAAGTGAAATTATGGCGGAAGATAAACCAGTCGGTGTAATTGCTTCTAGACCTTATTAAGTCTTAGTTTAGGAGATATGTAAGTATTTAAATACTATTAAAATTTTAGATTCCGATGAGACAGAGAGTGGAAATCCCGAGCGTCTACCAATAAATCTGTGCGTCTACCAATAAATCCGTCTCTCGAGAGGGTATATAGTTAGGCCTGCTCCCTAAGCCATCGTCAGATAGGTGACATGGGGAATATGAACGAAGAGCAAGTGGTTGACTGCTATACCCGTCGTCATGTCTCCTCTGTACTCCTTGATTTTCTGTCCATTCTGGTACAGCCAAATCGTAGGATATGCTGATATTTTCTCGTGTCTGCAGAGTTCCTTTCCTTGTCCCACGCAGTTCACCTTGTGAAGCGACCAGGAACATCCGTTAGTGTAATGGAATGATATTATAGAGACGATTTCGCTTGAGTGTCAAAAGCTCATTGTCATTGCATTGTCAAAGCAGCAAGTTGAGTACTGGCAACGAATCAGAGATGAGAATTGACGTGGGACTCGCAAAGCGAGCATTTTGTTCTGATCAATCTTTGACACTCAAGCGAAATTATCTCTATACGTGATAGCAAATGACACTGAAATGTTAAATCTTTTTTTTAACTTATATGCCAGAAATTTTACATATTTGTTTTACATACACGATTGTGGCGCGCGTTTTCTTGAGTACTAGAAACGTACACGTAAATTATTTCTTCTCCTCGTGTATTAATCGCTGATATATAACTCAAGTTCGTTGTATAACTTTTAAATATCTCCTCTATCTGCTCTTCACTGTGTAATATATTCTCTATATATTCTACCTTAGTATAAAATATGAAGTGAAGATAGATGCTTACCCTTCCCAGTTGAACCTGTGGCAAGTCAGTGTTGAGGCGGGTGGCTGCAGCTTCGTAAACTGGAGCAAAATGTTTGCAGTGAGGGCACCTAGCCGTAGCAGAACACAGTTAGAGCGGACTGGAACCGAAGAAACTACAGCAAGTATAATTATTAGAAATAGACAACAGAGACATACAAACAGGCAGACAGACAGACAGACAGACAGATAGACAGACAGTCACACCGACAGACAGCTAGACAGCAAGACAGACAGTCACACAGACAGTCATACAAACAGACAGACAGTTCAGGTGCATACAGATAAGTAGACAAACACAGAGATTGAAGTAGATGAAGAAATACAGACTGCAGACAAACAAAAAGTAAAATAGGTGAGCCGGTAAACCAGTGATTGATTGATTGATTGCTTGATTGATTATATTGATTAATTGATCGATTGATTGCTTGATTGCTTGTTTGCTTGATTTTTTTGATTGATTTCTATGTTTGCTTGATTGATTGATTGATTGATTGATTGATTGATTGATTGATTTCTGCCAATACCACAAATTAACTCCACTGCCGGATGACGATTAACACTAAAACAACAAGAATATTGTCGAGAGTACTATATTGTTTATGGAATCCATTTCGTGCTGCGTGCACTCGGTCACGTGTGCTGCGTACACTCGGTCACGTGTGCTGCATGCACTCGGCCACGTGTGCTGCGTGCACTCGGCCACGTGTCAGTCCAGTGTACCAGTTTACACAAGCGTCCGCATTTGCTGCCAAGAGTAACGTGTGCAATTCACAGCTGGCCCGGGTTGCTCGAAAGTAAGTCAAATTTAAATTTGACTTTTTCGTCTAGAAATACATAATTCTGTGCCTATAAAGTATTGCTCGACATATTCCTCAGAAACCCAATTACGTATACTCGATATGACGGCCTAACTCACTTTGCTAGGGAGTAAACCCAATCATCGGTTAAAATTTTAACCATTGGTTAGTGTTAACCGACTTTTGAGCAACCGGGCCCAGGAAGTGTAATTCAACCATTCAGGTTATGAGTTTTGGTTGTCTTGGGATGGACAGTCTGTATATACATATACTGAGGGCACTTACTTAATGTCTCACTGCCCCTCAACTGCTGAACCCTTGTACTGCATGTAAACAGGTAGCTGAAAAGCCCGGCAGGGAGCACCTGTATATCGCTGTATCTGTACAAATCCATATATTATTAAGTAAACTGAAGGTGGTTAGTTTGGGGCCTGTGATTAAATTGAAATTTCAATTCCACCCCCACCCCCTGGGGTGTTGTTCACGAGCAGGAGATAAAGTAAGACCATAAGTGCCAATAAACCATGCCCTTGATTGGGTGACACATACTAGGGGTGTTGAATGGTTCTTCAAAATTTTTGAGTGCTTCTAAAATTTGTCCCTTGCTCGAATTACTTGCAAAAGTTTGGAGGGTGCTCGCTTGCTTGAATTCACTAATTTCCATAATTCAGTGCTCAGTTGCTCGTGCTCGCAAAAAATATTGCTCTTCTTGCATGCTTGCAAATGTTTACAAAGACCATTCAATACCCCTCATACTGTTCAGTTGTAGATCATGTGTAAGAGTAACCCCTCAGGATCTATTTATTTATCAAATATTATGTACAGACAAATTAAATGAGACACAGAAATTATACAACTAAAGTAATTTTTATTTATTTATTACAGTAAATGAACACTAATCTGACTGCCTATGTATATTATTTGATGAGTTTTAAAGAAATCCCAATTGTATATATTTAACATCAGACTTCATTTACTACTTTGAGTAGATAATTCAGGACTGTGTAGTATTGCTCATAAAAAGTTATAAAAGTTGATAACAAAAGAATTCATACCACAACCAAAATTGTCTACCATACTTTAAAAGTATTTATTAATATTACTTAATTATATATATTCAGCAATAAAGTGTTATTATTATTATTATTATTATTATTCAGAGTGGTAAAGACTTTGATTGTGAAGCATGATTTGCCGGAGTGATGATTTTAGCTCAAACAGGTCTGAAAAAGTTGTCAAATGCCGAAGGGTGGGACAAAATATTTTTGTGATATATTTAAGAGAAGAATACCAACAAAAAGTATGCAGAGATCAAAAAAATTGTAAAATTCTTCATCCATGGGAGAATTAGAAATTGTGTCAAATGCTGGCCTGTCCAGAACCTTCCCTCCTTCCCCCACTTCCTCGGTTAAACACTGATGCATCGATACATGTGCATGTATGGTAGGTGGCATGGCAGTAAAAACATTGCTGGCCTCCATGTATATTAAGGACACCTTTATGTATTGCATACAATTTTCTTACAAACATTTTGTACATGTACATTAATCCCGTTTAGCAAAACACTAAAAATGATATCATCAGAAACTACTTTACACAACAAAATAATAATAATTTACAAATCATGTTTAATTCGGCACTTGGTTCACACAGTAGTCATATTTGTGTTTTAGTCTAAAATTAAGAATTAAAAATCACAAATCACAAAAAAATAAAGCCAGGCATTCATGCCTCATGGTATTAAAATAAATATTATTTTTAAAGCATCAATAATCACAGGTCACATAAACAGTATACCGGTAGGAGACCATCTATATATTTTTTTTTACTTTTTGTAGGAGACCATCTAGACACAAGTGTTGATACCTGTGCAGTTCAAATATTGTTTGCACCTGAGTTTCTTTGGAATGCAGGTTTGAGTTCAGTGGAAGCACATCAGATGTGACCAGTTTGAAATGGAGTGGCACTCTGTGTTAAGATTTTGAATGGCTTTAAGTTATTATTTAAAAGTGGTGTGTCCTTGCATAAGTCTGTGTTTACAACAACACCATTCCATGTGTGGAAATCCTGTTGGGCAGTCAATCTGACTACAGCTTTGAACCAATTTCATTATCTGAAATATAAAGAATTATGTCAGCACCAGACTATAGTTGTTGTTAATAAACTTGAATTTATATGTAAACATATAACAGACCTCTCAACCTTGACTCACTGGAAAACTGGAGTTGGAAGCCCAAAAATCTGGAGATTGACAATTATCTATATTTTCGGGGGCTATGCAAAGGAAGGTAGTCCTTTTTTGGTGTAGAAAATGATAAAATCTTCAATTTCTTCAAAATCTGCCATTTTGATTTTCACAAAATCAACTTAATGCCACAGCTTCTGCGCGCGCATTTACTGTAAGTATCACATGTTGATTGAGAATGTGAGACTGGTAGCGATAACCTTATTTGGCACCGATTTTCTAAATATGGATTCTTGGGGCCTGGCTTTATTTGTTCTTTGTGGCTGAATTTGTTCTCAAGAATTGCTTGAACTACGATTAATTTTTGAGCATAGGGAAAAATGATGAGTTTCCTTTGAAAAACGTGAGATTTTTGAAAAATCGTGAGATTTTCGTGGCTTACTATGATTGAGACCGTGAGATTTTGCTGAAAATCGTGAGTCTCATGGCAAAACCATGAGACTTGAGAGGTCTGATATAACTAAGGGAATTATAATCTAAAGTAATTAAACTAATCTATTAAACTAGACTAAACTAAACTTAACTTTTAAACGAAACCAAATGTTAACCAAAGCAAACCAAAAGTATTAACTAAAAAAACTAAACTATTAATAAAATAAAATTATATAATTATGACATGCTAAATATATTTTCCTGAAATTAATTAATAATTCTAATATAAATTTGTGATAACATTGATCATAAAATGAATAACATTTGAATGAATACTTTTATTTGAATAAGGTGCTCCATTCAGTTATCAATATAACTGGTATCAAGAGGAGCCATAGATGCTTAATTACAAACTCTACTAGCTTACATGTACCATGTAAGAAGACAATTTTGCAGGAATTTATTTTTGCGGATGCTGGGGCAAATCGCAAAAATTAATTTCCACAAAAAATATTTCTGTAAAAATTGATTCCATTAAAACAAAAACCAATTTTTCCAATATTTTCTACCTTCCTGTGGTCGGGCGTGCCGCGTGCAAAAGGATCCAAAACAAAAACTTGTCATAATTACAATATTAGCCTTTTGTCCCAACAAGAGATGGACAAATACATAAAATTTTAACAAGTTTCTCTTGTTTCCTGTAGCAAAAAAAATTGTCAAATCACAAAAGTAAATTCCCGTCAGAAATCTTCTAAATAATAAAAACAAAACATAAAAATTTGTCCAATTGCAAACATTAATAATTCCTGCAAAATGTTCTTCTTACACAGTATTCATATAATTATAATGGCTTATATGCATGGCAATGTCACTTCTTCAATATACAGTTGTACCAGGCCCTTCAGAACACAGCTAGGATATCCATATTTCTTATTATATTACTTCCTAACAATAACAATAAACAAAATTATGTTGCTTTAGAATCAGCTTTCCTTCTTGTGTTCAAGAGAATCCCCGCCCAACTAGATCAAACCCCTCTAAATACAGACAAGTTAGCAGCGATGTCCTGGCCTTCTCATACTCATTCTTCCCAAGAACTATCAGAACCTGGAACTCCCTACCGAATTCTGCCGTCTCTGCACCTACAATTGAACAATTCAAGTCTGCCTCGGCACTCTGCATAAACAGTATCAGAGCGCCCCACCACCTGAGGCGACTGTGACTGACCTAACCCTAGACTGATTAGTAATAGTTAAAGTAGGGCAAATACATTTATTAAGTATTTATAATAAGTATAATCTGACAGCTTTCACTTACCTACAAGTCGGTACAACCATAGGATTCTCGTCAGTTTTGACGTATAGCCCTTTGGCCTTGAGAGCATCCAATACAACTTTCCTTGCAGTGAAACGTTTGACACCCTTCAAGCATGCAACAAATACAAGTTAATGAAGTCGTCTGAATTTTATTTTATAATTCTGAGGCTAGTAGAATAAATAGAGGATAGTACATGGCTGCACAGAGGTACAATTTTAATCTTTGAGTTGGAGTGCTCATGAACAATATCTTCGTAAAATCTTTGGAAATCCTCAGTAATTTTTGGAATATTTTTGGAAACGCTTGAAAATGCTTGAAAAAGTATTTCTTTAGTTAACATATAAATTTAGAAATTTTTTAAAAATTTAGAAAATCTTTGGAAAACGTTAGATATCCTTGACTAAAAGGTGCTTTAGGGGGAAAATTGTTATTTTTCATATGTGTTTGAATGACCCTTCAAATGAACGTTCTTCATGACGAGAACATTATAACGTGGGGCTAGTTTGTATGCAAGAACCTGTGAGCGAAAAGAAACGTTTTCTAAAAGTACATTCAGGTAGTGGTGCTGTTAACAATGAACAAAAGTGTATAACAAAATCGCAGTAACATATACTCACCACAAACTGTTTCTGGAATTCTGGAAGATAATCTCCAACATCTCTGATCAGGCCACTGTCATCAATCATGGTGATAAATGGTAGATTGTGACGCTTACCGACACCATAATCGTTATGGTCATGAGCTGGAGTAATCTTGACAGCACCTGTACACGGCACAAGTAAGCCATTATGGATGTAAAAACCACGTCGACTTCTCTTACTGGTTGAGCACTTCAGAAATTGTAACATGTATTGACAGTTTTTCCACTGAATTGAAACCAGTTACATGTATGACCACCACAACAGTTTTACATAACATGAACATCATTATGTACATCAAGATGGGCCCATTTTACTATAGATATCACAAAATCCGACTTGCAGCAAACTCACTTCTCCATTTCCTAGTTCGTTTTTCAAGATAAACCAATTTTGTGAATTCATGAAAGTGGTGACTGAGGTCACATATGTTTTAAAAGAAGATAGAATTAATTGAGTGCTTTTTATTCTTATTATACACATGTACATGGAATATTTTACCTGTTCCAAACTCTGGATCCACAACAGAATCACAGACAATCTGCAGTTTGCGGTCACAAAATGGATGCAGTGCGACTTTGCCATGGAGGTGCTAAACAGGAAAAAATACAGACATAGTGAGATTAGTACTGTTATTACAAGTTTACTGGCGGTACAGGTGACATGGTGCTAAGTACTGGATACATTACGTTAGGACAGTGCCAGGCTCCTGTGTGACTTGAAATCAGTTACAGTGCAACTATAGCAACTGGGGCCACTTTGCTTTGGCCAACTGAAAGAAACAAACTGTAAACTATCCAATGAAAATGAGCGGTTCTCATGGTTTGTAGACCTGCAATCAAAACTGCAAACTCCATGCAATTACATTAAGTAAAGTCATATATCATGATTGGCTGCTCTTTCGCAGGTGATTCTGGTGTCTGTATAGTTGCACTGTATTATAATACATGTACATGTCTGTGGACTACTTTCTGGCAGCAAAAATGCTTGCCTCTCATACTTCATTGTAACAGCTAGAGTAACCTACCGTAGCTTCCTTCTAACAAGCTATTTTATTCTAGAACTGAGTGATTTACTAAGAATGCAACAGCGTTGCTTTGTCAACAACTGCTTGAGCAATCGATCAATATGAGTACATACATGTAAGTGAGCATTCTGGTTCCCTAGTGACTGCTTTACACATGTGTGAGTTGATAAATGTGTACATGTACAAGTGCATTGATTTCATGACATGTGCATGGGTGCATTAACAGACAAATAACTTAGACCTATTTGCACGCTAGATACTATGACTGTGAGTATAGTTGAATTTCCTGAAGTCCAATAAGTTCAAGATAAAAAAAGTTATGTTTTGTCACATTGACTCCCAAAGTAGGCTGTAATGCTACTTGTTTTTGTGACATAGTAAATTATCAGAGGATAAACCTTATGTGGGCTGTGACAATAACAACATAATGCACTGTTAGTAATATTACCCTAATACTTGAGATATAAACAATAACAAAAGCTCACAAAGAATTCTGGTTACAAAAGGGTGGCCTCTAACAGAGAACATCCGTCAGCAGCTCACCTTGTATTTGGGGTCATCAGGATGCACAGCGATTCCTGTATCACCAAGCATGGTCTCAATTCGAGTTGTTGCCACAACCAGCTTCTCATCTGTCATGTGAATCAAAACAATTAAGCTCGTCAGTGGTGCAAGGAATGATATCAGAACAGATGCACCATCAAAAAAATAAAGTCAGTTAAATCATCTCTTAACCATATTCAGACCAGTTAGGGGGAGGCTATAGCTGAAAGTGCACGGGCCAATTTCAAACCATTATAACTAAAGAATGATTCAATGCAAGATATAATGCTGAAACTTCATGACTTTTCCTAAAATTTATGGGGGAACATTTTGATGTGACCAAGTTGTTCATGTAATCTGTTTCCATGGCAACCATGTTTTGAGTGACAGATCTAGCAACATTTGAGAACATTTTTCTTTGAATATAATTTTGGGGGGATTTTTTGCTTTAATATTATTAATAGTTTCTGTTACCCAAAGTCCATTTTTGAACTTTAGTTGATGTCTGAATCAATTAAGACAATTTTCTGATGTCATTAAAAAATCCAATATGGCAGATTCATGAATCAATGTTTGGATTGCATGGTGTATGCTTGTGTTAAAGTTACTAGATTGGTGTTTATTAATTACATTTTCTTTGACAATTACCAGTATACAAAAACTAAATATAAATAATTTCCATCACACTGAGCAAGACTGTGCACTTGTAAGTCTTAATACAGTAAATGTGGTCACTGGCAAAATTTTAAAATTTGCAGTTAAACTGTCTGGAGAACCCATGGGCAATCTTTTAAGCAAGAGAAAAGAGGAGCTACATGTAGTGAAAAGCCTAATTGTCTTTACTCTCTAGATCTGAACAAGTCAATTATCCACGTGTCTCTGGGGATGGTCAGACTAGTAAATTTATCAACTGGCCAGCATGTCAATTGTCTGATCCTGCACACACACACACACACATGCATACATGTATATACATGTATACACATGTGCATGTATTCAGATATGTATAGACAGATTGCAGGGGGAACAAAACAAAAACAGACACATAGTCAGATACATTTTCTCCAAAAGCTGACCTGTCCCTTCAACTGGGTAGGCAAAGTGAACCAGGACACCAAACTCTACTTTCTCTTTATAACCAGGAACTGCTAACAATGTGCGGCCACTCAGCTCCTTCTTGTCAACCTGTGGGAAACAATGGCTAACACTGTCAGTGCAAGTTGCAAGAGGAATCGCAACATTTTAAGAATTCTTGGTTCAGCTAGGGCAGACAGGCCCTGCTCTACATGCACAGTAGAACTGGTGTAATTGCACAGTTCCCCTGTTCTGATATAAAGCATTTAACAGACTGGACTAGCTACAGCTGGCTCCCGTATTTTGTAGATGCTTATATTAATCATTGTGCTAAATTTTGTAATTCACCATCTTAACCACAAAGAGGCTATGCATAGCCTGTAGTCGTGCTGCATAGCCGCCGCGTAGGAAGTTAGCTAGTTAAGCCTGGTTGGGTGGGGTTAGTACTTGGATGGGTGACCAGCTGGGACTATCTCAGTGTCACAAAATATTCTTCCCATACGTTTTTCTTTTTTCTTTCTTTTTTTTAAGCTAGAATATATTCTCAATATTATTTGTAGAAAGAAAAGTCCTGAGAACAACTTACATTAGGACTGATAAAATTGATGTAAATTGTTGAATGTTAAGCTCTAGCTAATAGATTATCTAGTAGGACTGTTCTGGTCCAGTTGCATTTAGAGAGCTCAGAGCACTGGTCAACGTGATCACAAGAGCAAGGGGTCCTGGGTACTGTCTTACCTCAATGTCCGAGATGGCAGAGTTGAGAGTGCAGGACCAGTTAACAAGCCTGTTGCTCCTGTAGATCAGCCCATCGTTATGCATCCTGACAAATGCTTCTTTCACGGCATTACTCAGTTTCTGAACAATGAGACAACATGATTAAACAATTTGAAATGTTTCTAGCAAGAGTGTTTGTTTAGATATAAATGAAAAGAGGAAAGTATATAAGTCTGTAGAACAAAATGGAATTGACCAGAGTCAGTTGTACTCCAAATTGAATAACAATAATTACAGTCTGTTAAGACACACATAAGACATTAATGTTACTTACTGGCTCCATTGTAAAACACGCACGCTCCCAGTCCACAGAAATGCCCATCAGTTTCTGCTGCTCATAAATTCTGTGCCCTTTCCTAGCAAAGAAAATAAACATAATTGCATGCTGTTGTAGCATTAAATAACTGTCTAGTAGTTCCTAATGGAACTAATATAATTGTAAATGGTGTATAATTCTAAATATTATAAATTATGTAAACATTTATTATCTCAGTGTCAGTCACCATCAGATACAGAGAGAATATTGGATATTTATAAACACCATTATTTTATGAACTGTCAAGTAATTGCAATAGATAGCGTAATTCACAAAGGAAAAACTAAATGGATTTGTCTATTCTGGACAGGACAGCGCTTGCAAGCCAATTACAAGGACTTAGACAACAATACATTCAACTGTCATTGATCAATAATCACATACTAACTAGTCTAAAACTGAATTCTGAGAGGTCCATTTAGGGTTATTTTGGGATCAATGGAACAGTCTACATGTATAATAACTGACAATACAGACTGTTTATTTGGTGCAATTGGGTGATTTGAGCTCGGAAAGCTACAGGCAGGCCCCACTAATTTAATTCACAATCTCGTTAACTACAAGTTACAGAATCTGAAAGTTCTAAGAAGCACAGTCTGAAAATACTGAATAAATAAATGTAGTTTCGCCAAACTTACTCATTCTTCCACTTCCACACTTCTTCCACAAACTTGTCTCTTCCCAAATCATGTCTTGACAAGCCTCTTTCTCTCAACAGCTTCTTCTCAACAACAACCTAAAAAAGCAGTGAACAATAAACTAAACTAAATAAAATATTAATAATTATTATGGACCGAGTTTTCCCCAAGTAAAATTGTACATACTTATAGGCATCATGTCGATTCTCTCTTTTTAAAGAGAAATATTCTTTTAAATAATTTTTTAAAAATCAGTCCATTTTACAGTTCAGTTCAGTATAATTTCCAACAAGTATGCCACAGTAAAATTATTTCCTTATCTCCAATCACAGCACAAGTTTACGAGTGTTTCATTTTCACAAGTCTATCTGATCTTCAATGTTCTCAATTGAACCTGTCATCTGTAACACATGTCACAGGTGTTACAAGCAGATGTTATGGCTGTGAAAATTAGACATTGTCACACATCATTAGCTGATGACTGTGACATTCAGAAACTATCTTTATTTTTAGGAAGTATATAGCCTACATGTGTGGCCCGGCATTCTATGTGTAGATAGTAAGTATATATATGATAATTATATCATTCTATAGACACGAACAGTGAAGCTGCAAGAACTCATACATGTCTATAGATATATTGCATACTATCTAGAAATAGAATGACAGGTCGTCATGGAAACAAGCCTCCAAGAATGCTGGAAAGAGCACTTCAGAGCTTCTAAATTTAAACAACCTGGGGCTTGTGCTCAGTGCTTACCTGCATGGCTATACCAGTGTCATCACAGCCAGGATTCCAGAGTGGAGTCACATTCCACTTTATCTACATGCTGACTGCCAAGTACTTAAGACAGAGTGCTTACCTGAGTGTGTGGCTATACCAGCGTCATCACAGCCAGGATTCCAGAGTGGAGTTGCATGTCCACTTTATCTACATGCTGACTGCCAAGTAAGACAGAGTGCTTACCTGTGTGGCTATATCAGCATCATCACAGCCAGGATTCCAGAGTGGAGTTGCATGTCCACTTTATCTACATGCTGACTGTCAAGTACTTAAGACAGAGTGCTTACCTGTGTGGCTATACCAGCGTGATCACAGCCAGGATTCCACAAGGTCATCTTCCCAGTTTGTCGCTGCCTAAATGTGAATATGTGAAGATAGTACAGTACTTATTAGAAGTGACGTCATTAGTTTTAAATTCATACAATATTGTGCCTACCAACAGTACTGCCTAAGATGTTAGCAAATAATTCACCCCTGGGCCAATTTCCATGAATCCGTTAAATTTCATTTGAATATATGATCCTATAATTATAATTAAATAATTAACCTATAATTATATTATGTGATTGGGACAATTCTAAGGATATAACACAACACTTTCAGTACAGAGGTGATCACAGCCCACTGATCAATATGTTACTGTATGTTGAGATCGTGCATGGACTGTATAGCAGCAGCATGCAGCACCTTCAATGTTTTCAGTTTCATCTCTGTGTTTCTGTAATGTGCATATGTATATTCCCATGGAAATCTGCTGTCACTAATACCTGCATTATCATTACACTGACAGAGGTGTTCACAGTGTACTGAAGTTGACATTCAAGCATTTTTAGTTGAATCGCGACAAGTTCAAATTCATTTCAAAATATTTTGTCATTCTATGATTTACATATTGTTTATTAACTCACCATCTTGTCAGCGAGTCCTCCACAGCATTTGTAAGAGCATGTCCCAAGTGAAGGGATCCGGTCACATTGGGCGGCGGAATACACATCATGAACATTCCATTGTCACCACAGTCCTTTAGACTTGACCGCTATACAGAAGAAATGCAAACATTCAACTTTATATTGACTGCCATTACCACAAACATAAAAACCCCTGGGGGATCAATTAAATTCAATTCCATGTCCTTTGGG
>JANVCJ010046103.1:0-13483 GCA_026413505.1 Epizoanthus ramosus | reverse complement strand
TGCACGTTCCCTTCCCACCCCCCCCCCCACAGGTAAACAGTGTTGTTGAAACTTCATGTTTAATACTTATAGATATGTTTTATTGCAAATATTAGGACACATATTAAATATAAAATGACACAACTGCTTAAAGCTGAACATGAAAGTTTCTTACCCGCTATACATAGACAGATATCCTCTCCCAACATTCTTTTTAATTCTTTAACCCAGTTTTTCACCTGTACAGCACAAATCAAAGCACTATAATTATATACATGACTGTATGTGTTGTCATGTCAACGAGTCTTGTCAGTCAGTTCAACTGAACTGTTGAACAGCCCTGCAAAAATAAAAACTCTGTATAACATGATGAAAATAGGTAATGCAAATTTTGTTTGTTTTTAAAACCAATTTTGATTTGCATAACCTGTTTTGTTTTGAATATAATTATTAAGAAAATCTTGTTTTTATAGTTGACAAATGACAATTTGAACATAGTCCGAACACACTGAGATTTTGTTGGCAGTGTTTACTGAGGTAGGCAAGATGCAACTGAGTTTTTAGCACCACAATCATCAGAATGCAAGCTGGTGATTTCTCTCCTCAGAAAATCACTTCACTGTCTTGTAATTAAGTTACATATTTTGACTGGTAAATAGGTTATAAATGCTAAATTAAATTGGTATAACTGATGTACAAATGAAATGATTGTTAATTTTTGTGCAAGTTTTGCAGGCCCACTGTTGTTTAACTGATTAGCTACATTGTACATGCAAGCTTTTTACAATGATTTTCTGGTGGATGAGAAAACAAGTTCAGTGAACAGAAAATCTATTTTTTCACAAGCTATTGTCCAGACTAATGGTTAAAATCTGGGGTTAGTTCACATAACTCACTCAGCCATGTGCGATATTTTCTGTTATATGGATACATTGTATATGTGCATGTACTTGTAATAGCTTACTGTCATTAATTCCTACAAGATCTGATGTACCCGACCATTTTCAGTTCATCTTTGTCTGACAACTTAGAATGACTGCATGTGTGCACAGTAGTTGTGAAGTTGTGACTTAAGTCAAAGTTGTACACTTGCTTACTTTCTATAATATACTTGTACACATATCTCAATTTTGCAAATTGGTAAAGTCAGACCTCTCAAGTTTGATGCAGTGAGAACATTACAAGACGCACACATTCTGATGTCATCTTAAACACTTTCATGCAATTTCAGTTTTCAGTCCAAAAAATGATATACATTGTAATTGGGTACATGCATGTCCAGCCTTTATATAAAACTATGTGCTACCTCAGAATGCAGAATTCTTGGTGAGAAAATCTAAATTTCAGGGCTCTGTAAAGTAAGTAGTAGTAGTAGTGTGTTGGGCTTGTTGTCAGTCATGTAAGGTCTAATTAATAATCTGCTCAGCAATGCAGCTTACCTTTTTAAACGAATCTTCATCTGTTATATCATAAACAAGTATGGCACCATTGCTGCAGGAAGAAAAGAAAAATAGTTCCTTTTGTTATTAATTCTGACCTCCGGGGGGGGGGGGGTATTCAAGTATAAAAGTGACGGGGACGTGCAAATGGAGACAAAATTTGAAACCCAATAAAATACCAATGCCCAAAACAGCACCCAAAAAATACCATCTGTTAAAATATCCTAGCAATGCACAATTGAAATTCGCTGTAACATCCGGTCACGTCTGTAATCACTATAAAATGATAAAGTCCATTGTAGAATAAAGTTCTATTCATCTCCTAAATTTTTTGTTTAGTAGCTAAAAACACCAAAACCTTGCCTATTCAAAACTTGTAACCCCCAAAAATTACCCAAAAAAGTTGACTACCCAAAAAATACCTGGCAAACTTGTATACCCAAAAAAATACCAAACCTGTAAATTTCAAATCCAAAAAAATCCTTTGCATGTCCCCGTCACTTTTATACTTGAGTACCCCTCCCCCCCTGGGTTCTGACCATTTGTTCTCCTGCATTTTCAATTCTACTCCAGAATTTTTATCTCAAGAGAAAATATATTATCTTATTAATATCAAGATCTGTAAATTTTACATTTTAAGAGTGGGCCGTGTGAGACAGCCTTATTTAGCTGTTTTATTTTGAGTTTAAATTTTAGTTCATCTTTAATAATTATATACAGGTAAATTTTAGTTTAAATTCTAGTTCATCTTTAAAATATATGGCTAAACATTATAGACACATTAATTTTGTGCAAAGATACATCTGGTCAGTCAGTCTAAGGGCACTTTCCATTTGTCGGGTCCGGCCAGCTTGGCCAGGCAGTTTATCACCCTATGTTTGCACAACAACTTCGTACCAGAACGGGTGAACTGCTCAGTACTTCTACTCCAGTAGCGTGGCCATTCTGACCTAAACCAGTTCCGTAAATTACTCTTTTCTATTGGCTTGGGCTGGTCCGACCGGCCAGTTGCGACAAATGGAAAGCGCCCTAAGTATTTGCTTCAGTTGTAGTGGAAAAAATACTGTGTTTCAACAAAATTAATTAGATGCAAACATTTTATAATAGAATTACATATTATAACATTTTATTCAGGCAGAGTAAAAGCACCCAGAATAAGTATATAAATTGTAAAGCACTTATCGTAAATTATCTCTTGAAGTAATATTTCTTATTGAGTAAATATTTGAAATTGGTTCCTTAATTATACATGTTGATGTAGGTGAATCTTGACTACTGCTGTTAATGAGTCTGATAGCTCACAATTGGATGAACAAGAAAACATTTTCTTTGTTCAAACATTCAAAGGTGTTTGGAATTGAAGAGGTTTGTTGGTAAACATTAAATCTACAAAGATTTGCCTTTTGAAATGAAGGTCATACAAAAAATATCTAATGTATATGTGGATACAAAAAATCATTATTTAAATTGTTAACCACCTGCAGACAAAGATAACAAGACTTCGATAAAGTTCTACATGTGCAGCAGTTACATTAATATACAACAGTTACACTTTAAGTACCTGTCCCTGTAGTATATTGGTCCTAAGGCATGAAACCTTTCCTGCCCTGCAGTGTCCTGAATAACAAAAGTTCATGTTTATTCATAAATTAAATGTTCAAGTTAGGGAGTTTTACATATGTGTACACACGCTGTACATATATCAATGGCTATATAGTTGAATGCTTCAAGTACAAAAGTACTAGACTCAAACACGTGCATTGGCCTTTTTGAATGTTTAATGACTTGGAACATCATAAAAGTTTATTGTAAAGACAAAATAATATAGACTCTATGGCTGAAAATGAATCATACAGAAAGTTCAAACTTAAAGTTCACCCCTTTTATCACATCTGATCACTTCTGCAAACCATTAGTCTTCTCACCCTCCACCTCTTTGACTTCTTGTTTGTCATACATGCTTGTGCCAAGGGAGATGAAAAATAATATTTTCTGAAATAACTCAATAATTATACAGTCTGTAGTATAATGAAAACTGAACTTACCCAAATTGCAAGATTAACACGCTGTCCCTCTATATTCAGTCTTTTGTTCATGAATGAGGCCTGTTGAAAAAGGTGGCATTGCTTATACCTAGTCTGATATTAAACAGCTGCACAGGGCCGGGTACAACTACTTCCCAGGGGGGAGGGCTAGGTTACTCCAATAACATACAGCTGATTAAAAAAAGGTTGCTTTGTGCATTCGTACATGTCCAGGCCCATTGTGGTCCATGCTCCTATGAATATTGACCCAACAAATATTCATGCCTGCTCCGTACAGGACGATTTGAGATGGAGGGTTGTCTGGCATGTTGTGTTCTTAAAGCATTCCCTTGAATATGGACTGCAATGCATTTCAGCCTGGGTATGTACAAGTGCACAATACACAAATTATGTATAATGCACGAGAACCTTTTTTGAATCAGCATACAGTATATGGTACCATGCCACTGGACAGATTGGGTATCAAATGTTGTGATACCAGGGTATAAAATTGACTGAAAATATCTGGCCAAAGCCGCTTATTATTGATGAGGGCCAGTTAAAATGTTTCAAAAGTATAGTTAGCTTGCACAGTAATGGCCAGCAAAAATTTCTATTATAGACTCAAATTGATTTAGTTACCAAAAATATGTTATTTTTTTACAATCCTGGATACATAAAAGTCTGATCCTTGAGACTGGAAAAATTTATCATCACAATTTTGCTCCATACAGATCCTCATCACAACACAGCTGTCAGCAAATATATTGTTTGATGGCTGTGAAGCAGAGCCAGACTAATTTAATTATTAATTTTATTTTATTGTTTGGTATACCATGGACATCATCGCTGTCTACTAAAGTTTGCATAACTTTGTCATGCAGGTTCATAAACTGGTTTTGTCTTTTTGACAATCAACTAACTTTAAACTGGGAATGAAAATTATTCCCATTGCTATGAGTAGGGTACTAGTACTATGCACGTACAGTTTTGCATTATTGTCATAAGTAGGGTACTATGTTCATGACTTGCATAAAATAAACACATGAAGAATTTGTATTGCCATGAACAGGATCAGTGTTTGACCCTATTCAGACTGTGTGTGTGTGTGTGGGAGGGGGGGGGGGGTTGGCAAAATGCGCATGCCTAGTTTAATCCCCTATATCTTCAAAATGGTTTGACATGCACTATTACACTAGTGTTATTTCATGGACTGACTTTTTCCACTAATTAAGTGGTACAGTGCTCTGGCCAATTTAAATCTGTAAATATGTTGTATGCTGTTTTTGTTGCTTTTTTTGTTTTAAATTTGCAAAAATGGATTGCCAAAGTTTTTTAGTAATTCTGAATCGAATGAGAAGTTTTTGGCAACTTTATGCCATTTAGATGGTGTCCATTAAAATCCAAAATGGCAGCCTTGTGATGTCACAGGTGATGTACTTACATGTAATTACCAAAAGATTTGTTTTATGTTACTTAATTACTGGTACTAGTTACACATCCATATCATTTATAGTTTTGGATTTACGGAAGCAAGCGTGTTATGCCTCCCCAGTCCCAGGAACTGGAAAAATCTCTCCTCCTTTGACTAAGTATCCCCCCTGGACAACTACAGCAACCTTGAATAGTTATTGATTGACACTACACAAAATATTATGCTTTGTTATAGTCATCAATTAATATTCAGGGCCAAAATTAATCAAGGGACAATTTATTACAGTGGAGCCTATCAAATCAAAGGAGTGTAAATGCAAGTACATGCATATGGTGATGGATATACTGTTAATAAAGCGTTATTATTATTATTATCAATATATGCATATATATTCCATTCTAATTGCGAATATTTCTTAAATACTTGATCTTTAGAACATTTTGCAAAGTCGTAGTGTGTTGCAGTTGTGCTTGTTATTAATCATTGCAGCCCATTGGGCTGAATTGCGAAAGACACAGCTCACGAGGTCGAACTGAAAGCATTACAAGGCGCCTCTGGCAGCCGCTATACGGCCTATGTGTGACCTCGGAACACAGCCTACAGCTAGATGGATTCAGCTGCATGTGGAGATGAGATACAGACCACAAATCTGGCATTAGCCTACTCTTATCGACGAGTGTGTGGGTTCTTTTAAGTCCCCGATAGAATGTTGAGAGACTAGACCAATGTCTTAATGTCCCTGTCCACGGATGGTAAGTATGAAAAGTAACTATGAAAATAATTAACAATTATAACTGGACAAAGTCAAACAAATATCATGATTTGTCAGTGACGAGCAGTGGATTATTTGTGGATGCCAAAGGCAGATTGATGCAAATTATAACTGATCTGTAAGACGGTGATAACTGAGTCCAATAATTGTTTAGTCATTCAATTGTTTTGAGTTTGCTCAATAATAACTTCCTTAATTATGACAAACTTAGCTGGCACAGGAAGCATGTGCCATCTTTCTCTTCAAGCTTCAGTATTATGTTCAAGGTTTAAAGGTGGACAGTGTATATCAGATATGAGCACAATTATACTATTTGCAGCAAGGCAATGTGGAAGCATAATGCGCATGAACAAACAATTGTTTGTAGGCAGTTATTTCTAGGAGCCATACTGACTGCTCAACCAATCAAAACAAGGAAAAATTTGAATAGAATGATAATATATTTAGTTTGATATTTGCTAAATTTTAAGATATTGTACACTCCATGTTTGATGTGGTACACAGTTATCTTTTCAGAAATCTTAACAGTATTAAGTCTGAACAAAGGTGATCCTGAGACATGTTCGCCGATAAGCTGGTACTTGGAAAGACAATAGTGGTATAAGGCCAGTTTGGTCATATGTACTTCCTGCACGTTCATGTACACATGTGACTAAAGTGATATATTTTAAAAATACCTTATTTAATATATAGTTTTACTGATTGTGACGAGAAACACTCCAACAACTGCATGACATCAAAGATATAATACTTTTTGCATGGAAGTCGAGATGTCGTATCATATACATAGTCTATACGTCAAAAGACACAGCAAATAATTTATGATCACTCAAACGTTCAGTAATTCACTAATTGACATACGGTGCTGGGGAAGTCAATGTAGAAATATACTGTGCAATTTTAATTAAACATTATTGCAACAAATTTGTTCGAATTCAAATCTTACTGATAGCAGTAGAAACAGTAAAAGTTATGACAACCTTTCAGGCTTTATGTACTAATTTCGATGTATAAAAACTAAGAAAGTATTAATATCACGCGAGCACCTGGCAAGCAACATTGAAAAGATGTCGTTTTCAATCCAGGCCCTTTCCGACTGTTTCTTAACGAACAGGAAGCATAAACAGTGTTTGATTTTAAGTTAAAGTGTTCTACAATTAATATAATTTAAAGTCAAGCTATAAATATAATAAACATTAGATAATGTTCAGTAGCTTTCCCTTTATATCGAAACCAAACTTCGCCAGTCTGAGTGAATGACAATTAAGTGTTATTACACCTGTGATAGTCTCCGGTCTTGTTGCTGTCTGCAGTACAGAAAACCTTGCAGATGGGCAACTGAAGTACCGTGGATGATAAGAACATTTATCAAACAGATATCTGGCACAAACCTGTAGAGTTGTCAAATGTTTCTCGTTGAATTTGTCTTGTACATATCTCAGCATAAGCGAGGTCTTCCCCACACAACCTTCTCCTAAAAGCACGATTTTGAATTGGTTCTTTCGCGATGGTCCCGCCATGAGGAAAGGTATGATTTGACTAATAATTATAGTTTGTACTGATATACCCGGGTGCTAAATATCTGATAGAAATCAAGTAAATTTCTTCCAAAGTTCAATCAGCTTCCGGACGCCATAATGGTACTGTCTGTTGCACACACTCACACTGCTCACTGCACCCCTCGTGATGCAATGGTGACGTTCTGAGGATGATCGAATAAGTTCGTCAAGACTTCGGAAATTCCGAACAATTATTGATTGTTTTTGGAGCCTGCTATCAAAGCAGTTTCTGCTTGGCGCATGCGTAATTAATGTAACGGCCGCCATTTTGATTTGGGAAGTCTTACACGTGCCGGTGAAGTTTCACACAAGTTTTTAAAATGGTACGTGAAAATATCGAGTTATGAACAGAAATATCTTTTCACGAACAGCATATAACGTTACTTCCATTCTTCCTCAGGTATCCTTGAATCCAGTCCAAATTTTCAACGCTGGGGCGGAAGAAGAGCGGGCAGAAACAGCTCGTCTGGTAAGCTGAAGTTGTTGCTAGTCACTACAGTAACTTTTATTTCATGTCAAACATAGAAACTGCTTTTCTTGAGAGTAGAACGCGATCGATGCATTATATGACAGAATTTTATGTATTTTTGGCATATTGTACAAAGCGTGATATCAATCATTTGATGATTTGATGAACGAAACACGGCTGTAACATTATTTCCAGTGGAGGGCGTATTTTTTTAAACTAGTAGTTGATAGAACTGTCAAATCAAATATCAGTACAAGACAGCAAGTATTAAAACGTGACATTTAGAAAGGATACTTGTACACACTGTCGTTACACAGAACAGAAATATCGAGATCTCATATTCTTCAATTTAAGAGAACTTGTTGATTTTTGATGTTCTTGACTTGCAATGTGTTCTCGTTTGACATGGAGTGTTTTGTTGGCGCTGAAAGCCGGTCGTTTTCTTTAATCTTTGGTTTTTTATGGGCGTGGACTGGATTTTTACTATTTTTTTTACATTTCTTCCACATTCACTGCCTGTCAAACATTTCAGTGTTTATCTTCAGGTTCTTTATTGAACTATGGAATGCCATTAATGTCACTTGAGCAGCAGAACAATTTTGAGTGGACAAACACAGACAGGATGGAGGGCTGATCAGGGGAGGGGGAGCTAACCCTTCATTGAAAAATATACAAATATGTTTGTTTTTTGTCACAAATTTGAATAGACCCTTTGACGGTTTTGGACGGCATCTTAATTGGGGAGCAAACATGCGTAAAATTACATCAAATGTATGGAATTTTGGTTGAGTTTGAACCTCCGTATCTCCACTCCAAAATCGCAGATTGCGGTAAAAATTATGTCTTTTAAAAGGTATTTGTCCTAACATTGTTTCCTCTAAACAAGAAGAATTGATTCAAGCTATAACTTCTGTAATCACAGTTTTAAAACTTCATACAAATCCTTCTAAATCATGTAGGCCGCATTTAGAAGGATTTGTATGAAGTTTTAAAACTGTGATTATGGAAGTTATAGCTTGAACCAACTCTTCTTGTGAGCAAGTGGCATCTGCAGTATATAGAACGTGTAGCATTGATTTTCTTGTGGTGAATTGTGGGATCCATTTGTGGACAAACATATATGTGACATCATGAAGAGTGCTATTGTATACATGTATGTACTCTAAACAAAATGGCAAACTGCAGAATTTTATAAATAGTTTCCATTGTCACATTTCAAGTAACACAAAATAGTTGTTGTGAGGTATATATAATTAATAAATTAAACTTGATTTTTGTTTTCTAGTCATCATTTGTAGGAGCTATTGCCATTGGAGATCTGATAAAGAGTACATTGGGACCCAAGGGAATGGTAAGTGGTGTCCTGAGGTAAAGTCATGGGCAAGTTAGTAGCTAATA
Organism: Epizoanthus ramosus; assembly: GCA_026413505.1. Lineage (NCBI taxonomy): Eukaryota > Metazoa > Cnidaria > Anthozoa > Zoantharia > Epizoanthidae > Epizoanthus > Epizoanthus ramosus. The sequence goes on along the minus strand of JANVCJ010046103.1, from coordinate 4,408 downwards.
TTTATATTGGTGGAGACTTCTTGCTTGATGCAATAGATTTTGCATGCTGTTAAGATTAATTGTTCACCATGAGATTTGGTTTTCAAAGCATGATTCAATTGAGACCATGAGATGATCTCTTCAGATTTCATCAAGGTATTCTTTGATATCTAGAGTAAGTATTTGGCCTTCTAAGGGACTTGTGTGCCAGACAACATTGCTGTAGTGGACACAAGCCTGCATAAATTATTTGAGAATTGGACTGAATTGAGTGGAGAAATGTAGAGATTGTTTGAGCAAAAACTCATAAAAATAATAATGCAAGGAATTCAACAGCAGTACAATGAAATTAAAAACACAGTACACAATAAAGTCGGTAGTTGATAAAGTTATTAAAATTCCATGTAAGTGTGCTTCACATAGTGGATCACTGGAAATTTGGATACTATCACAAACCAGAAAAAGGTATTGCTTGAAAATATTACCTGTAGTTATGAAAATAGACCAATTTTTTCGAAGATGTGGGAAAAGAAATGATTGTACGGTCCCAAATAAGCATTGTATTTGGTAGAAAAAATAATTATGTGCATATATACATGCCTCTTGCCATAACAACAGTGAGTAGTTACACCACATTATTGTTACCATGGAAACTACATAACTATATGTAAAGGACCATTCCATTTTTGTACAATAATATTATTTGGTACTACATAGTATGAAATTCAAAGGCTCAAAGTTAAGGTCTGCAAAAGTTTAAATTTGCTGTGTTTAACCCTGCATTCATGTAACTTCCAATATTTATCTTTCAATACATGTATAATTTGGTGATGATAATTAAATAATGAATTTCAAGCTTCCCCACAGTTCTTAGAGCCTGGAAGAATGGTTTGGTAAAAGTCTGGATTGGTGCATACCATATTTATTCGATTAAATGCCACTGCGTTTATTCGAGGGCGGCATATATTTTTAAATTAAAAAATCCATTTAATTTCATGCAAACAATTGAAACTGAATGTTACAAATGTCTTTATATAAATGTTTGAAATTGTGTCGGTAATCAAGGAAAATAAATTATTTAGCATGAGCAAATTGGATTGTTGTTGTTTATAGATCGATGTTGCACTTGCTTTTTGAGAACTTGTATATAATTCAAAAGAAATGCAGCATCATGGGTGAAGCATTTATTTTAGGGCGGCATTTATTGGTATTTTTGCTCTCAAGTGTGGCATTTATTCAAGGGCGGCATTTAATCGAATAAATGCAGTACACTAATCTGTTTGAACCCCAATGTAAGTATTTTATGTAATTCTTTTACTTTCCAGGACAAAATTTTACAATCATTTGGGCGTAACCAAGAAATACAGGTCACTAATGATGGAGCTACAATTCTAAAGTCAATTGGAATTGACAATCCAGCAGCTAAAGTTCTTGTTGGTAAGCATTACCATGTGCTGTAGACACAGATGTTGGACATAAATTTGATTGATTAATAAAGGGGTGGTCTAGTGATTAACGAATGGGATCCAAGACCAAACGGTTGAGAGTTCAATCATCACCACTGGTACTCATATCATGTAATGCCCTTAGGCAGGACGTTTACACTGTACTTTTACTGTGCTTCTATTCACCCCTGGAGGTGTACAAATTATGGGTACCTGGCAAGTTTTTGTGGGACAACACTCACAAACTACCGGACAGTAGGTGGGGAGTGTGTGGGGGTGGGGGAGGGGTTTCCTGGGAAAAGCGCATGTGTAAAAGGTGATAAGTGGGGCTAATAATAACTGTGTTTAGCATGCATTTTGCCAGCCTCAATGCATGGGTGGAGTCAAGTTTGACACATTTTCTATCACACTTTCTTCCGTTCCCTCTCCCCTTTTTGCTTATTGCTCATCATGTGCCCCCCTATCTCACCCCGCCCAAGAAAGTTTAATCATAAAAAAGTAGGTACAGATACATGTATGCAGTACATGACGGCATGGTGGTGCTGTTACTGCAGGTTGGGTAGTGATATTCTGTTTGACAACATACAAAATGATTTATTATTAAAGCCTGGTTAGTGTTAGTGTTAGTGATGGAGACAGAAGCAGAGTCAGAAACAGAAGCACCAAAGACAAAACAGACACTGTAAAAATTAATGTCTCTGTACAGTATGTTTATGGACTCTGGTGCTTCTGCTTCTGTCTCTGCTTCAGTCTTCGTCACTCGTGTAAACCAGACTTTGTGCTGCTTACTTCTGCAACTCTGTGTAAACTTTTAACATCTTAGTTTATGAAAGTATTATTTTCTTTTAGAAATATCCAAGGTTCAAGATGATGAAGTTGGAGATGGAACGACGAGTGTAACTGTGCTTGCTTGTGAACTGTTGCGGGTATGTTCACTAACATAAGTTCAATTCAGTGCAATTCAATTTTAATTTATTATTTCCTTTCTATTAATTAAATTAATTACAATAAAGTACACAGCTGCCAACAAATAGCAGAGGCAGGCAGTGTGTGATCTGTATAGAACCAACTACTACAGTACTGTCTAGTGTATATTCATCAAATAAACTAACAGAAATAGTAAGGAACCTAGAATGAAAGGAAACTGGGAATGAAAGTAAACTAGGAAAGAAAGGAACTCAAACCAAAAGGAAACTGGAATTAAATATTTGCATGGATTATAAGTTCTTGTCACTAAACAAATGCATTAGTAAAACACTAAGCTTTTGGCTTGGTCACGGGTGACAGAGATAGAAGCAGAAGTGCCAATCCATCTACAAACACTGTAAAATGAAGATCTATGGAACAGAAAATAATGCATTATGCTACAGTTCTTTGGGGAGAACCCTGCTTTTGTAACATCTGTTTTGTATCTGTAGAACTGGAAATATGAAGGCAAAAGTTAATACATTCTGATAGCTTAGCTTTTGCACTGCTAAATTTCCATTCAAAGTAATTTTGACATATTTTTAATGTGTCTGCCATTGTTTGTATTTTTCAGGAAGCTGAAAAACTTGTAACATGCAAGATTCATCCTCAGACCATTGCTGCTGGTTGGAGGAAGTCAGTCAAAGTTGCAGAGGAAGCTCTGAAGGCTGCAGCAATAGACCATGGCAACGATGAAATAAAGTTTAAGGAAGATCTGATGAACATTGCCAGGACAACCCTCAGTTCAAAAATCTTGGTTCACAACCGTGATCACTTTTCAACACTTGCTGTTGATGCTGTGCTACGATTGAGGGTAAGAGTTATTTCATTTGTTGGGTTTGGCCATTCTATCTTACAGTACAGTATCTTATCTTAGCTGGTCTGAGAAGTCAGTTCTCAGCCAAATATAATAGGACTGGTTCATGTTCTGAAACTTATTCAGTTCTCTTGTTCTAATGTAAAGTATTATTTTGTAGACTGAAGCATGCAAGTGTACATGTAGGATTTATATTTTTTTTAATTATGTATTTTATTGGTTTCCTTTCTCTTGGACATTACAGTGTAGCAGTGCTTTACAAAGGGGTGGGCGAGATAGGTATATGTGCATATACAAGGTCTCGGAGTGTTTCTTTTTCCATATATTATAACTTGTTTTGCAGAAATACGACATAGGTTTGGAGGAAGTATTTTTCCAGGCTGCTTGATACAAATAAAATTTTTCTATTAGTATGCAATAATTTATTGCATTACATGACTTTATTCCGGTTTATATCCATAGATTATATCCTTATGTCAACTGAAGGCTTACAATCCCAAGGTGTTAATTCCCTATATAAATCAGCCAGCTGTGTACAGTCTAGCCGCTAGAGAATACTCTCAGCCGATACCGACATTTTTGCCTATTTTCATATTTCTAATCCGTGGTAAATTATGTCGCAATGTCAGGGAGAAGCTACAATGGTACTTTTTACATAAGCAGGTGACTGAATCGGGTCAAAATGAAGTGGCCGTATTTTCTGTGTATATACATTGCAAATCGCTATTATTTAATTTTTCTAACCGTTTCTAATTCTCTTTGCCGTCTCCTTCTTGATTGTTGTGGCACCCCTCTGTACGTATAATCTCCATAATTTCTTGTTGTTTGTTGCCTTCTTATGTTGGAGTGGCTTCATATCGATCTTACGTTGTGTTGTCAGGTCGTGAATGTACATCAGGTCACTGTCGATACTTACCTGGAGGACATCATTATTGGGGCTATCGACAGAACATCCGACGAACAGGTGAGTACATGTGACAACACGTGCGCTATTTACAGATACATTCCAAAGCAGAGGACGAATTTCCTTTGCAACAGGAGTGCCTTCCTTGGAAAACGTTCCACTTGCGACGGAACTGAAGGAAAGAAAACCTCCGCTTCCGAGGTTACTATTTCCACATACTAAGACAAAGAGGACACAATTTTATTCTACCAGATGTGAGAACTGAAAGATTTAAGCGCTGTTTTATTAATAGATGTC
>JANVCJ010045992.1:0-13483 GCA_026413505.1 Epizoanthus ramosus | reverse complement strand
CTGTCTCACTCTTCTACAATTCTGTACAACTGACTGTACAAAATAATGTCTAAACACTAGACAGATAGTACTCCTTACACTGCTGTCTCACTCTTCTACAATTCTGTACAATAGACCGTACAAAATAGTGACTAAACACTAGACAGATAGTACTCCTTAGACTGCTATTATCCCAACCAAAAACTATAATAAAAGGATTAATTTTCTTCCTGGTATCTTTTTATTATTTTATGTTTTATTACAATTGTAATTACTATGTAGTTTGCTTGCAAAGCTCGAGATTCAGAGAAATTCAGAAATGAAAACCATGCATTGAAAACACTGAAAATTATGACTGTTCCCCTCCACAACAGCTTCTATGCATATTTATCGCATGCCATACAAATACAACCAATCAGAACCATATTAGATGCAATATGCAATGGTATAGTGTTCCACTCTTAACTTTCCCGCTATGAGGTGCGTGTGTGAGCTAATTTTCCCACCAAAGGATGTGTAGATGTGTGATACTGTACACCACATAATCTACAAATTATATTCCTTCAATAGAGCAAACATCCAGATGGAACAAGTTACAACTTTGAGCTCACAAAAAGTTTAATTCAAATGTATTTTTGCAGTCAAAGAATACTGATAGCGATGGCAGAAACTGAGCAATAATTAGTGGATGATGAGCTCAAGGAATTTGATCAAGAGCAGCCTTAAATTAACCCAAGAACCTTGCAGAAAGCAACAATTTTGCAAGTAAAAATATTCCTCAGGTTTCTCCAAGATGAGCTGTTATAAAATTGTTTGATACTTAGTACAATTATTAAATTACTGAATTCTTGGATAGTTTAAATTCATTATCTGCATTGATCAATGTATTTTGTTTGCAAACTATATTCATTTGACAGTATTTTGAGTCTTCCTGTTTGGAGTTAGTTTTCCGCGCGAGGCTCATACATGAAATAAGTAATTTTATGTGTCATATCAGTATCCAGTATTGACACTGTCACTTTGATTTAGATTGTGATAAAAAGTGAACATTTTGATCTGACTTCATATATATATTTGTAATTGTATTTCAGACTTCAAACTGGAGTATTACATTATTGCTATAATAACAAATCATGGCCACCATTTGTGGTTTCGTTGTTGGTTGTTTTTCATTTGAGACATGGGATAAAGTAGTTATGCAATGCTTTCTCGTTTGTATACAGAAAATACAAGTGACACATGACATATTCCGTGGTATCCTATTTGCAAGCATTGTCTAACAGTTTTTAAATATCGTCTCGTGCTTGATAAACTTTGAGAAACATATTAAAAACATATTAGATTTATATCACACTCTGCTCTTCGGGACATTGTTCATGACTTGATAGGTACATGTACATGTACTGCACACTGTATTTGTAAATTTAGAAACAAAACAAAAGCATCACAAAGTTTAGCAAAGGAAGGTGTGTAAATATCACTGGGTTGACAATGGATTATGCGAACAAACAGCTCAAACTCATGTAATATATTTATTTTTACATCAGGAAAACATTTTATTATTTTGTGCTGCAAAACAATGTCTCATACATGCATGTTCTTGTACTTTGCAATGTTTTGATGCATGACTATACAAACTATTCCTTGGCATATGACGAAAACAGTTAAACTACTTTGCTTCTGCAAGCAATAACACTGACACTGATACATTCAATGCCTGAAGAGGAAACTCAGATTTAAATTTCATGCTAAAAAATTGGGACGTTTGCGAGATTTCCCAAGCTATATGATTCTTAAAGGGATATTATGTCACAAATAATAAGAAGACTTAAACATTCTTGAAAGGAATACCAGGTTTGCAGCAAATCTCCATAAATGTGGGATTTCACTACACGGTCTTCACACTTACCATGAGGCATGAGAGGAAGTCCAGGGCTAACAGTGCCTGGTGCACCTTATCCAGTGTATCAGAGCCATCATTCAGCTATGAAATTTATAATAATTTTAAAATGAGTAAACAGCATTAATAGTAAATGGACTTTGCATGTACATGTTTGATTTCAAAACAACTGTTATGCCAGAGTTTGTATGATTTCATTCTTTTTTTAGGTGTATTTTAATTATTTTAGCAGACAAAACCTACAAAATGTTATTTTTTAACATTTTTGAAAACAATGTCTTGAAATGTATTTCTTTATCCTGTAGAAAATCCAGAAGTTTCTTGGAGGTGTATGAATTATATTATGTTATTTCAAGCATGTCCGACAAAATGTCAATTCACTAAAATTTTGCAAAACACATACATGTATTCAGACAAGTGGTTTTTTCCCCTACTACATGTATTTTAAACTGTAAGTGCATGGTAATGTAATGAGGGATGAGATAAATGATCTGACCTGCCCTAGTCATGCATGACAGAGTCACAAATATGTGATCCTCATGACACAAATTATGGGTTATTACATGTACTTTTCAAAGACATAAGAGAGAACAGTGCTTGAATCTAATATAGTTATATTATTCTTGGTGGGTTATGGTAATTCCTGCAATCCTGTATACGCTGTACTATGTATAATTTATATTGCTGCAATTCTTGTCTGAGGAAAAATAAAAACTGATAAACTATACGACATACATTCCGTTCAGTTTTATGTCTGAATTTATACTGAAAAATGAGTTTACAAACACTGTAGCTAATTGGGTATTTTTCATATTGTGCTCTAGCATGCCCATCTTCCACTACATATACTTCAGTTCCTCTATTTTTAAGCCCCTTACATGTAAACAACATCATATATATTTTCAGTGCACATTTTGTAACCAGTTTGAAACACAAGTACTGGTGTCAGAACTGTAAAAGATATTTGTCAGCAATGTCAGAAATGTCTAGTACTGTAAGCCCCCCAACCCTCTGCCCTTTCCTCCTAATATAGGAAATATTGCAAGGGTCAGTAATCTTTATTACATGTAAGGCAGGTAACACCTTAATGTAACGCGATCCTTTCAACTCAAGGCTTAATTATATGCACATGCCCTGTGTTTAAAAACTACAAATAAGGTTGAAAATACAGTAATTTGATATACACTACATGTAGAGGCAATGGATATAGATTATAAATTGTAGAGTAGACATCACATTACATATAATTATGCTCCAAATATTTGGAAATTTCAAAAAATCAGAAAATTGGTAGCGTTAGGGTTAGGGTTTAGGGTTAGGATTAGGTGTGCAATGGTGTGTGCAATGGTTCTGGGTTTTATTAAAATGTTCTGGTTGCTTCTCTTGATTTGCATAAGCGTGTTATATTATTTGGCAAGAAAACTGACATTAAAAACACATAACAAAGTTGTAACACATGTGTTATATATCAGTTTGTCATATTTACATTTAGCACATAAATCCTGTGTGAATCATACCATTACCTGCTCAGTGGAGTGGAGTGATTGATCCAGCACAGCTGTTAGCCAGTCGGACACCAATGAAAGCACTTCCTCAGTTCTACCCCAACAATGCAAACTGTTCAATATTGGGCCATACATCTTAGGCGTGTTCACCTTCATCGATGACAAAGAAACCATACACTCATCGCTGTGAATTGGAAAACAGCAACTGTCATAGGCCATCCATCATAGTTTAATTATTTTAAAAGAAATCAAGAGGAAAAGGTTGCTGGTAATGTTGTTGTACATGTATAAAGATCAATGCTGGGAATAATATTTAATAATTACAAAATAGGGTAGATAAGATATACATGCAATGTGTGCTCTGATTGGCTAACAGATTACAAAATGAGTGTTAATATATCAGAAGATATTAAAGACACTCTTTTATCTTTCTTAATACTGATAAGCACACTGAGGCACTACATCAACATGTATACATTTTACAAATAAAACAAAGTTAGAATGCATAGTGACACAGGTAGGGATGTGAGCGAGGGAACATACCTTAATTTGGGCAAGGAGCTTTGAGGAAGGTTTCCTGCAATAAGGATGATTGCAGCACGAGACCGGATGTCCTGTCAAACAATATTGCCCACTATAAGTATTATACATGTATAATGCCTAATAAGTACTATGAAATGAAAAACAAGGATTTTCCTATTTCATTCTCACATCAGTGTTTTAAAAAAATTACAAACTCAAGAAAAAGATGTACAAAAACTGTAAGGTTCTGTCTTTCGGAAAGTGAAACCAATGTTTCTGTATAATTTACCTAATACATGTACTAAGGGTCTGTTTACATGAGAGTTTTCAAACTAAGATACATTCATCTCAGTATCTTTTCATTTCCTTGTTCCCTGCATGCTAGTACCAGATGAAATAAGACCGTCACTTACATGTATGCCATGTACACGTACATGTAGGTGGAGGTGGCACACTTTTTTACATCATCATCATCATCGTCATCATCATCATCATCATCACAGTGATAATAACAATAACTTACTGAAATTTTTATAGCATACAGTCATATTCAAAATGTCCAAGGTGCTTACGAGATGTGTACTAATTTCCTGTTCCAATACCATAAAATTCAGAATCTAGGCAGCCCCTCGAAAACAAGCCACTCTCAAAATGAGCCCGACATGTCAGACTGACAGTACAATCACATATAAAGTCCACTTAGTATTTGTCTTAGAACACATTTGTGTCGATTTCATGAATTTTATTGATGACTCAGGGCATCCAAAAATTTTCCAAAAGTATTGTTGTAATTGTGATGGAAGTGGGGAGGTGGACTGTAATACATTGCAGTTTAGATAAAGATTGTTATTTTAATTGTTACAATATCTAAAGCTTTTTATCAATTTTTAAAATGTAAGAATTCCTCCAATAATAAAGGCCACTTCTGACTACTTCAAAAAAAGATCCAAAAATTGCTTCAAAAATATTAACCCTCAGTCTCACAAAATTACATCATTATTAACACAAGGGTTATCAATGTCAGTCTCATTCATTTTTCTTTTTTTGATTTTACAAAATTAATGTGAAATGCCCAAATAAAGGAAAATGAACTTGCAATAAGACCTTAATCTATACGACAAATGTGATGTGTGATAACAACATGTACATATTATCCAATGCAGTTCTCTGCAAACTTAAAAGTGACATGATATGTGACTGTACAGTTGCTGCATGTGAACTCAATCAAAGTTTAATGGTGAAGAGCTTTTGCTCTGTCAGAATCTTGTCTTCAAACTCCAATCTAAAAACTTATCTCTTTACCATTTTAATAATACTTAACACAGAAAATTTGTTTATATTTTACTCTTTATATACAGGGATATGGCATATGCAAGGGCTTTATTTATTTTCATTTCTAGCTAGTTTCTTTCATTATTTTACTATCATTATTGACATTAATGTATCACACTTGCTAGAGGCCTTGGATTTTTCAAAGATATGTACATGTATGCTATACAAATTGAAATTATTATAATTATTATTATTATTATTATTATTACTCACTCACAGTACTATTAAATTATAATTACTATAATTTAATACTGTTAATGGAATTGGAAATCAATACCAACCTCAAATGTAGCGAACAACAGTGGAAGTGCTTCAGAGAAATGTTGAACCAACTTTGACTTTATGTTCTCATTTACACTCTACAATACAAGTGATCAATGACTGAAGTTGATTAATGTTTTCCACTTAGGAAACTGCTATCACAACTCCAACACACGACTTTGCACTACTTTGTAGTAATGAAGCGACTTGCTATAGCTATATTGCATGCTTGCAGTGTATGAACTAACTCTATATGCTACGTATACACTACATATGGCTTTGGAATATTGTGCAACTGCTTACATGTAAGTACGCTATTGGTCCAAGATATAGTCTTGTGATTCTCATACATGCTATTGCTCAATGTAAGATAGGACTCTGAACTTGCCTTTCCCCACTAACTGAACAGGTTTCTCTTGTCTAGATTTATATTAATGAGTCATTAATATCCACGATACAGATACTCTAGTATCTTTAGTGTGTGCGTGTGTGTGTGTATATATATATATATATATATATACCGGTGTATATATATATATATAGTATATCCATCTTTTTGTGCAATTAAACTTTACAAAAGGCCTTCTCATATATGTCATGATAGATTTGGCCCCGGGTCAAATGATGGTGATGATGCTGTACTTTGAATCAGCTGAACCAAATTCGACTGATTAAGCACATAAAAGTTAACATTTGACCCAGTTAAGTTCAAATGATTTATTAAGATTAGCACATGAAATCTTATTGGCTGGTGCAGGTGTAAATATTTGCTGGAATTTATTGTGTACTGCTAAAATTAAATACGATGTTTGGCTCAGCCGACGGCCTTAATTCACTTACATTGACATAAACTGTAGTTTAATAGTTTGGCTCATGTAAATAAGTATTGTGTTTTAAAACTCGGGCCACATTTCCATATTACAGACCTTCCATTACCTCTTAAACCCCCAAACCTTGAGGTCTCACTAATTTCCCCGAAGAACTGTGAAATTTATAAAAAGGTTCCAAAATGAACAAAATACAAGACTATTAACCATACGAGCATGTCCAAACAACTACGCAGAAAGCACACATACATGTACATGTATTCAATGACAGAATTTGATGAGAAAATTGCTACAAGTTCCAAGATAAACTGATAAAGTAACACACAAGTTTCATCGTGGGCTGTATTTGATTAAGAACTGACATTCACGTTGGAAAACCTGAGATTTAGAGGATAAACCGTGAGATGATACCTGAAACCATGAGTCTCGTGGAGTTGGAAAGTCTGATATTGCCCACACTGCTCTACATGTATTACCTGCAGCTGCTCTCTTCTGGGCAGAAAAGGCAAAATTCACAAATCTGCAAAATGAAATTCTCACCAACTTTTCATGATAATTATACAGTACATAGAAGAGGATAGATGTAGTTGATCAAGAATGTAGCAACTAATGTGTGCCATCATATCCTAAGACCCCTCCACATGGGATGCAGGTCTCATGCCTGGCCCCCTTTGTCAATGATTTCTCTCCCCCCCCCCTACCCCCACTGAATTGTTCAGTGTCTGAACTAGTACTGTCGGTAAAACTTCAAACTACAAAGATTAGATACCACTTTGTGATAATAAGAAATGTTTTACATGTACAGTAATTCAAGTTATTATTAACCATCGGGTGCTACCATTATGTAGTAAAGTGTATTCTTGTTCATTTTCATAATGGGTGCAAGGGCGCTTTTATATTAACCTCTCTTCAGTAAATATGTATAATATTTAAGACAGCTAACCCATCTTGGAAAATTGTGGTCAGGGATTTCTTTTTCCAGGGATGCAAATCCTGGAAAATCAAAAACACTTAACAGTCATGGAAAGTCGTGCAAACTCAGATATTTGTGTGCACAAACTTGAATTGTGTTCTTGATTCACAGGAAAATCATTCATGATTTATCAATTTCTGAATTTTTGGGTCATAGTTCTTTTTCAAAAATATAGTCATGCATGGAAAAATGTTATTATGGAATTTTAGCAGTCAGAACATGCACAAACCCTGTTATGAGGAATGTTGTTTTGTACATTCTCTTTAATAACAAGAGTTTGATTAAAATGTTATTGCACCAAATAGGCCTGTTAATTTCAGTCTCATTTGCAGTACATGTAATAATAAAAAAATAATATAAAAATATATCAGTGATCATATTCCATCAGAAGGACTGTCTAGTAATGCAATCATTAAATTAACAAGCATTTCATTTCAAAAGAAGGGTACCGTGACAGTACACTATTTTCAGAAAATTAAATTACAATTGAAACAGGAATTTTGCATACATGTACTTGAATTGTTCAAAATGGGTAACCTTGTACACGGAGTGTCATGTTATTGGATCTTTGTAATTTAGCAAATTATTTTATTCATAGTGTTGAGGAGATTCAGGACTGATTCATATACTTGGCAATGGCTTCAATTTGAATAATAAATTATGGATTTATATTCATGGAATTTGGCAAGAGCTTAAAACTACCTGTCACTGTTATTATTACTTATCAATGACATGTAAGATGTTGTAAATGTAAATCTATATTGTGGTACTTATAAATCCCATTGTGACTTGATCTGTCTATGTACATAGATGTGTTTATGGTAGAAAGGATTTCTGAAGACAAAATTTATATTCTTCAGTTGATAAATAAGCAGGACAAACTCCTTAGTCAATCAGTCATTATTTATTCATTTATTTTCTATTTTTACAACAATGCCCTTTCAGTCTTGAAATTATACTATAATTATTGTTAGACTATGTAAGTTATTGTAAGTCATATATTAAGCATTATATATGTTTCAGCTTTTGCATTTCCACAAGTGATTGTACTGAAATACAATACATGTACTGTTCTGACACTTGACCACTCATTAATGTGTGAACACAGTGCTGAATGCACGCTGAAACCAACTGCAGAATTGCATACATTTGGGAATCCTATGTTCATGATCAGCTATTGTTTTGATAGTTATTTTCAGTATATTTTTGTTTGTCTATCTGTACAGTTCATATTTGCTGCAGACATGTGATCAGATAAGCCTGTAGTGTTTTTGCATGCCGCTGTTTTTAACTCCAGGATTTGTTACTGTTTGGGGGCAATGTCACTCACTGCATGGCCTGTTCAGTCACTAATGCATAAACATTCACCAAGCCTGATGGCTTGTCTTGATATCTTTGGCTCAGTTCATTTGGTCTAGGAGTGAAAAAAGCAGTACCATGACATGATTGTACAAATGGATGTACCATTACTTGTTTTCAGATCATGCGACAATGCGGGTGATTTTGTTTTTAAAAAATATCATTAATGTAAAATTTTGTCACCTGAGTTTTTAAATCGGGCAATATTAAAATTAAGAAATTAATATGTAAAAAAAGTACAGTCATTTATTTATTAATTGTCTCAGTTGGAAGCAAAAAAGAAAGCAAACTAAATAGTGACTCAACTGAGAAGGGATTTTGTGAAAGCTGTTTTATGTGTGTTAATTTCTAGAAAGTCTACATGTTCAAGGGACACTGATATTACAAAACCCTTGGTTCTAATAAACAGCCTCGAACAAGCTGCAAAATAATGATTTTAATTCTAAATAAGGTAAAGTGCACCGCACAAGACCATAGTTGACAAGACAGAACTTTACCCTTTGCGGCATTCCTTTGTTTTCATATTAAATAATACTTCAATCAGAACGTTCATCCAAGAGATTAGTCAGACTAGAGAAAATAATGTCAAGATTCCACAATTTTACCTGAGTACTCATATAAAATTATATTGAAAATTGGATAAAATAATATACGTGTTTTAATCTGTCTATAATTTTATGTGCATCCTATTACTGATACATCAGGAATTTTGATCTTTGGTGGCTCTATCTTGTTTCCTTGGACAGATTTCCCCTGAGTCCCAGAGCGTGCTGTGGGCCTTTGAGCTGGTGATGTGTGCCAGAGGTATATTACAGAGCTGTAGTAAATCTGTATTGAAATCTTCCACTTCCCAGTTTGATATGGATTTGATATATGTCACAATGCAATTGATGCTTTGTTCATACGTTTACTCTGTTGATGCTCATCATGAATTCAACATTTGTGTTTATGCAATCATATTATAACATAATTATAATAGACATGATTTAAACTCTTAGTGAAAATAAGTCATGGTTTTTCAGTACATGCAACATTTGATATTTATATATACATTAAAAATTTATTATTTATTATTATTACGTTTACATCAAAACCCTACTTGATTCCTGTACTGTACAACAAATTTTGTTCAGATTTTTCATACCGGTAATTTCATTATTTTGTATTTCTTTGTACATGTACTTCTGCAGATGCAATATAGATATTTTGCACTGCAGTTAAGGAAAAAATTGAAAATACAAGTAAAGGTTAGCTATGTACAGTGTATCAAGTTAGATTTTCATGTAAATAAAATATATAAGGTCACTGGTCAGTTGTGACAGAAATTACAGTCGAACCTCTATTAAGCAGCCAGTCCCTCTATGAAATGACCACCACAAAGTTCCAAAAAATTTCTCGGTTATTTACTCAAAATGCTATATGGACCCTCATTGAACAGTTCAGAATAGCCCATTCTATTGATATTTAGCTCTACTAAGTGGTCTCCTCAAAAGAGGCCGTTGTTACATTTTTGCCCCAAGAGAGTCGAATGTGATACAGGAGTCAGTTAAAGCGGCAAAAAGCACTTTGTTCTATATGCAGGGTATATACATGTACTAGATATCTCTGATCCGAACTGGAGAAAAATTGTCTATCAGATTTTAGTACTAAGTGATGCTATGGAGGCACCATGCCACCTCTGCCAGTAGATGCAGTGGCTGTAGAAAGTGATGACAAATATGATGGCGACTTGAAAGAGCCAGACATTAAATCACTGAATCACATCTCTATGAAATTTTGGACATCAGAACAGATCACGATAAACGTTTGGGCTATATAATGGATTTAGAAAAACACTGGCATTGAAACAGTGTGTTGAACGATTAAAGCAGTTTTCTACTGTCAGACAAATACCCCCATGCCCTTATAGCTTCGGTGTCCTCACCAAGGCCCTTTTAACAGGAAATACATGTGTTTTAATAATTATAATGTTGGTGTAAGACAGGAGATGCTTCTTGAAGTCTCTAAATAAGTTGTGCTTACTTGGAGTTAACAGCACAATCCGTTTTTCTTTGTGAATTGCTTTCGGTTGTTGATTGCCTTTATTGTCGGCTAATGCATAAAAGTTGTGAGAATGCGCACATTCACAGATCACTCGGTGCTTGTAGAATGTACCTCATGTGCCATATTTCTGAGATGGTTACAAAAGCATGCACAATTAGAAGAGTGTTGAATGGTTCTTCAAAATTTGTGAGTGCTCTCAAAATTTTGCCCTTGCTCGAATTGCTCGTAAAATTTTGGAAGGTGCTCGCTTGCTCGAATTCGCTAATTTTTGTAATATTTCAGTGCTTGCTTGTGCTCGTGCTTGCAAAAAGTAATGCTCTGCTCACGTGCTCACTTATATTTAATGCTCGCAAAGACCATTCAACACCGCTACAGACTAATTAGACAAGTTGTCGATTGATATATGTTGATATGTCACTGACGTCGGTTTGTCTGGACATTATCTACACTGCTTTGAAAGAGTTCTTCAACAATGAACCATAAATAGCTCCAGCTCAGAAATTTCTCTCATATTTGTCATGGATCACGGGGAAAGAAATTATGGTCTTATGGAGCGGTTAGTATTTATGGGGAGTACTGGGTTGGATAAAAAACATATGGGGTATGAAATATTTTTTTGGAAATTTTACTGGGGTTTAAAATTTTTCATGTACTATTTATAAATATGTGACGGGGGTCTGAAAAAAGCTACTGAACGTCAAGGCGGGGTATGAAATTTTTAAAGATAATGAAGAGGGGGCTCAAAAAAATATGTGAAATATCAGATTTTTCCAACCTGGTACTCCCCATATATACTGACTGCTCCCTTAGCCTGTCCGAGAGATTATCTTCGGTATTTTTTTATAATTTTTTAAAACCTTGTTTATTTGCCACTCAGAGATTTTATGAAGTTATATCCGTATGTGTATTCCTGTAGACCCGTCCATTTATTGTAAAATAATACGTTTTCTAGTTTTTCTAAGCGTCAAATAATTTTAGAGTTTTTAAAATGTTTAGAGACTTTCTTAGACATTTTAATTTAAAAATTTATAGTTTCTGTAATTTCCGTTTGCCATCTGTGTAACCCTTATATAGTCCATTTATTTATCTCTCTCCATTCTTTATTTTCTTGTTTCTCCTTTCCTTTTTCTATTCATCCTTCCGTCTCTCCCTCCTTCCTTCATTTTCTTGTTTACTGCCCTCCTTTCCTGTTTTTATTTATTTCTTCCCTAATTTCATTATTTCTTTATCTGTTTCTCTCTTTCTTCGTTGCTACTGCTGCGTTTCTTCTTTGATATTCTTCCTTTGTTCATCAACTTTTTCATTAATTTCGTTTCTCCCCATTGTTATTATTATCATTCTCTTCCATGTTTCCTTGAATACATCACCACCAGGGCCGTAATCAGAGAAGGCAAGAGTTGCAAGTGCCGATGGCTTGAGGCACTATACTAGGGAACTGTGTTCATTTGTTACACTTTCAAAGCATATTCAAGTCCAATTACAAAATCTTGACGAGGAGAGCTTCTTCACTTGCTGACTACGGCCTACAAATCAGCACATATCTAGTTGTTGCAAACTTTACCGTGCTCTTCTGGATCAACATCTTCACGTGAGTGTTGTCTATACCTGTTGGTCCGGTTTAGAACTGATGAGAGTTGTCCTCTGTACCTGTCTTACAGGAGGAGCTGGTAACACGCCTGGATTCATTCAGCAGTACGAAGGCGTTTGGCATGAGTTTGATTGGCCAAGGGCACTACGCAGCGGAAGAGATCACAGCTCATGAGGAGGAGTTGGACGTTACGAGAGCTCAACTGCTGGAACTGTGGCAAGAGCGCCAGTCACAGCTAGAGCAGTGCTATAAATTACAGGTAACGCGCGTGTGTAGTAAGGCCTCGTCCACACCTTTCCGGATCTTTTTGAATCCGATACTTTTTGTTATGCGCCCGTCCACACGTATCCGGATTCACTGTAGTATCCAAAATAGAACTCAATGTTATAGCGTAACAATATTGTCAACAGAGCATGCGCAAAAGTCAGCATTTACGTCACCGGATTTTAAAATATCCGGATTCGCCGTCCACACGTATCCAAAATGTTCTCGGATTCAAAAATATCCACTCTGGAGAGCGGATTTAAAAATTACCGGATTCGCTAGCGGATTTGCCGGATGCGTGTGGACGGTAGGTGTATCCCGAAAGAAAAAGTGTCGGATTCAAAAATATCCGGATACGTGTGGACAGGGCCTAAGTTGAATGTACATGTGTGTTGTTCCTCATGTGTGAGTTTCTCTCTTTGATTATTTTAACTGACAGTCTTTCTTGCCATTAACTGACCTGAAATCACTATAGGATCTACTACTAGTACACATGACCCAATACAAACTGATGAGAAATAAAATATCAAACACGAGGAATGTTTCGTCATATATCAAACGCCGAGAACAACTTGTAGCAGAGATTTTTAGCTCAAGCTCGAAGTGTTTTTGATAGTTGATAGTATTTGATGTAGATTCTTAAAAACTTCAAGATTTGGTTGAATTTTGGTTAACTGGCAAAACACAGCAGCTTTCATCATTTTTTTAAACATTTCACGGTATTTAGTTTTTGTGTTTGTGGTTGAGAGTAGTTGGTGGTTCTGTTGTACCTTACTGATTGTGTTAGCCTTATTGTATTCTATCTCGATGTCTAGTTCACCCTCCCCGCCCCCGGGGCGGGGTGCTGCGCCCCCCCCCCGGCGGGGGGGGGGGGGGGGCGGGCGTCGGGAGGAGAAGGAGGCTATCCGAGCCCCCTCTTTAACTTCCTTA
>JANVCJ010045881.1:0-13485 GCA_026413505.1 Epizoanthus ramosus | reverse complement strand
TTACCATTACCATTACCATTACCATTACCATTACCATTACCATTACCATTACCATTACCATTACCATTACCATTACATTACCATTACCATTACCAACACCATTACCATTAACGAAATATGACAATGAATTGTCGCTTGTCAATGCTGTACTGGCATTTTAAATTAAAATTATATAATTTTTTGACAAATAGTCCATAGCTACTAATATTTTACAGTTTACCTTAAGTCAGCTTGTGTGAAAATATCTGTATTGCTACAGTTGAGTGAGCTTCCAGCACAATTGACCGCCTCTCCATTTTCCTGCATAATAACAATCATTTCCTGCACAGCTGAAACAGTAAAAACATCACAAAGATTATTACTTGACTGTAGCAGTGACTGAGCTACAGTACACTCACCCCAGCAGGCAAAGAGGTGGCAATACATACTGTACACATACATATGGCGCACAGCACTAGAGAGCTCGGATACAGTACTCTATCTTGAGCAGTTTGACATACACGTACTAAAGGGCACATTCAACTGACTGTATTCCTGAACAGAAACTGTCATAAAAAAATGATTATTCCCAATTACTACTCAGGAATACCGGAATACCGGTTATTTGAGCAGCTCAAAGTTATATTCTGTGTATTCCTAATCCATCTATATGCATCTTTATGCATCTATATATATTACAAAGGGCAATGTATTAGTTTACCTGTTTTTGCCCTTATCTCTAGCCAAGGAAATAAAAATAAAATAAAATTCCTATTCCAGAATATGCCAAATTGAACGAACCCTTAACGTTATTATAACCAGCAGCTTCGATTCTTTTCCTAATTTAGTGAGTTCATAAAAAAAACTGAAAAACTGCTAAACCACGTATTTGTTAAACAAATTTTGCCAAAACAAATATTTTCAAGAATAAAAGAAACAATTACCGTATTTATTCAACTAAGTGTCTCGGGCGCTGTTTAAATTTTGGACTTTTTTAGGGGGCACTTAATTGAGGGAGGGCACATATTAAATTTTCACCATTTTACTCGCAAAGACATTCGAATCTTCAGCAAATTTATTGGTATCTTCCACTACACAACAAAGTGCAACATGACAATACAGTCTATAAAACATTTTTAAACAAGTTCTAAGCGGAAACATACCGAATCAAAAGTCTTGATTCTAGTATTCACGCGATACAGTCTAACAAATACTGTCTAATACACGCGATACAGTCTAACAAATACTGTCTAATACACGCGATACAGTCTAAAAAACATTTAGGAGTGCTTATTTGAGGGGGGATGCTTATTTAATTTTTGGACTTTTAGGGAGACGGTGCTAATTTGAATAAATATGGTATGTGTATTATATCATCAACAAAAGAAACTTAATCTACGACAAGTTTCTTGTAAGTTTCAATCTCATAAATAAAATTTAGGTTCCCTGTTCTGCAAATGAGATGCAATGTGGTCCACAGATTCAATTCAATTGGTGTGTTCTGTAGTTTTGCTTTAGTATCTGGCAGTGAATAGAAATTAAATATTTTAAAAATATGTTAAAGCAGGTTTGGTCGTCCATGCCGTTAAATGCACAAATGTACGCAGCATTTAAAATCCCTCATTCACTATCCAGGTAGACTGAACGCATTTGTGAATTTCCCAACAAAACATGCACAAGAATCTTTCAACCTCTAACTATCACTCACTATCATTAACTATCACCAACTATCACTATCACTAACTATCACTATCACTACCACTATCACTATCACTATCACTATCACTATCACTATCACTATCACTCTCAGTATCACTATCACTAACTATCACTATCACTAACTACATGTGTCACTTGGTGCAAGAATTTACCTGGGGCTGTGCAGTCAGTGAAGAGAGGTACCAGAAGAGGGACATTATCTGTGTCCTGCAGATGTGGGCGAATGTTCTGAATTCCACGTGGAAGCTTGGCCTGTATTACAAGATCACAGAATACCAACAAAATAAATTAGGAAATGAAACTCTTTCTCATCTGATAATGCAATGTTTTCTAACACAATGCCTATCCCACACTACAGATAGATAACTCGTCCAGATGTGTAATTCATATGGTGGGCTATTTGGCCAAATGTAAAAATAAGACCCAGTGTTCTCAACTGAACCCATAACCCATTACACCTGTCATGGGTGTAACAAGCTGCGAAAATTGGACCACTGCCACTGGTATACCTACCCTGTTAGAGAAGAACCAATAGTCGTCCACGGTTGACACCTGACTACTTCCAAGACCATCTGGGTCGTGATTCTCTTCCTGCCCACTTTCCTTCCTCTTGTCTGCTGAAATTAACCCAAAAAGTTGGATTAGTGCAATTGTAAGTTATTGTGGATTCCTAGCAACTTAGATCTTTCATTACTTGAATTTCTTACTAACTCAAACAAGATGTGACATGCTGGTTTTTGAACAAGAAAACTTGTCAAGTGTGTGGGTATGACACGACAAGGAAACATGGCCAGGAAATTTGACAAGGAGGACTCGGCTGTCCATCCATACATGAGCAAAAAACTTGTCATGGACATTTGACAAGGAAGAATTGGTTGTCCATCTACGTGAGCAAAAAAACTTGTCAAGGAAAACTTGGTTGTCCATCTACATGAGCAAAAAAACTTGTCAAGGAAACTTGACAAGACTCGGTTGTCCATCTACATGAGCAAAAAAACTTGTCAAGGAAACTTGACAAGGAAGACTTGGTTGTCCATCTACACTGTACATGAGCAAAAAAACTTGTCAAGGAAAACTTGGTTATCCATCTACATGAGCAAAAAACTTGTCAAGGAAACTTGACAAGGAAGACTTACTTGCCGGTGTAAATGGGGCTTTATAATATTCAAGAAAACCTGTCACGACAAACTTATTGGTCTGTACACACGAGCATGGAAACTTGTCAAGAATACTTGCTCGTGTAAATAGGGCTTTAATTAATGTTTACCTTTATCCGTTTCAACTTTGGCATCAACCCAGCTGACATGTTTATGTGAGGGATCCTCACCATCTGTTTGACCTTCCTGATCTACGTGCTCGTCCGCTGCCCTAAGGTCTGCCATGCTCTCCTCGATTCGCTCAGAAGATGTCGCTGTGCTAGTTCCCTCAGCAGGAATACCATGATCACTGAGTGAGATGTGGCAGTTCCAACCTGTCTCGAGTCCCATTCTCTCCGCAAATACCTTGCATGTAATACCATAATATTATTGACCATATTCATAATGGCGGATAGGAACATGAAAGTGAGGCTGGTGAGTCTAATCAAGAGTAAGATATTGCTTAAAAAGGAAAATGGGGTGTAGATACAGTTGAAATCTGTGAATATATAATTAGAAATTGCTATATTCACAGATTTCGTTATTATCTGCACCTCATTTTATTTCTTACGCAACATGCTACTCCTGATTAGACTGACCAGCCTCACTTCCATGTTCCTATCCGCCATTACGAATAAGGTCTATAATAGGTCTACACTAGGCATAGACAAACTGACTGAGATGGAGACTGACACAGAGTACCTGCTTGCAGGATATAATTAAATACTAACATGCACATGTATGGTTATACATCAAAAAAGACATATATCGAATTAAGCAATATAAAACAGCTGCAAGTGTCTATAAACTGTGATATAAACATGCCGGAAGCTGTAGAGCATGAGAGAAGTTGGAGAGGAACACAAGGCGAAGCCAAGTGTTTCTCTTGCTTCTCGAGTGTTCTGCAACTCTTGAAGTGTTTATATCACAGTTTATAGACACTCGTAACTGTTTTATATTGCTTTTATAAAATAGAAATATGACTAAAGATAAAGAGAGTGTCTTTATCCTCTGATATATTAAAAGAGTGTCTTTATCCTCTGATATAAACACTCATTTTGCCACCTGCTAACCAACCAGAGATCGCGTTATATCTACCCTATTTTATAATAATAATTACTACATGTTCTCTGATCTATAAATCATTATATATATGTATACTCAATTATCATTATATAGATACTGAAGTTCCATGTACTGATGCAGTGATCATCATTATCATGTAGGTTTTTAAATACTACCATTCATTATTTTGACATTTTTATATCTGGTTTAATATTGACATCCACGCTTCCAAAAATGGAAAGCAGATGATGGCTGTTTGGATAATTCTCAGATCAATTCTTGGATAGTTTTTTAGTGTTCTCAAATATTTCATCATCTTTAATAAAAGCCTTGTACCGGTCACTGCCAGTCACTGTCACAAAAATATGAAAGTTAACCCAATCACTACCCTGTGCTTAGGCAAGGTATAATTGTTAGTGTTAACACTAAGATTTATATTAGAGTTTAGGGTTAGGGTGAGGATTAGGATGTGGGTTGGGATTAGGGTTAGGTTTGGGGTTAGATTTAGGGTTAGGATTAGGGTTAGGGTTAGGATTATGGTTAGGTTTTGGGTTACGATTAGAGTCTGGTATAGCTTTGATTAAGCACAGGGTAGTGATTGGGTTACTGGGTCAATCAATGTCATTGGTACTGGTCAGGGTACTGGTATGTCATTGCTCACATTGTTCTACAATAACAATTCGTCTAGGATTTAATGGAGCCGAAACCAATTGCAGAATTGCATACATTTTAGGTATTCCTATTGATGATCAGTTACTGTATTGTGTTTAATGTCAGCGACATGTAGTTGTCTGTTCAAATGTAAATTAAACATAACACTCTATAAACGTTTCGAAACGTTACCGTAGCGTGACATTTTTGCTTGTTGTCATTTCCATATTTGGCAATAAAAACCGTTGGACCTTTTAACATACAGTAAACGTTTATTTTCACCAAAAGTCCTTTTTTGTTGCTATTACATGTTTCATAGCGATTCTATCTCCTGGACATGTCTCAAGGTTCTCGAAAAGCCCAAAGTAAACGTTGGCATATTTTCAAAACCGTTGGTTTGGTAACCACGGCATTGGGGACGCGTTGTGGGCGTCAAGCCAACTATCTAAGAAGAAAAGAGAATGTACGTTTTGATCAGAGAAAAAGTTGCAGTTCTATTTCTATTTAGATAATCCTACATTTTAAACTAAATCAAATCTTGATTTTACTTGTAGTTATGGTAATGACTATTATCTGTTTTATATTTTGCTTGAAGAACTCAATTTAGCCGAGATTATTCGATTGAACATTAGTGATCGAGATATATTTTCTCCTTTTGTGTAGGTATCATTCCTTTCGAATCCACGCATCACAAATTAACTCCCGGATTAACTCGGATTGTTCTCTTCGAATTCTATCAAACTTTAAAAGACAAACGTTAAAATTTTAAATCCTTGTATGTTTGTAGCGTTTTGGAATAATCTAGTTATTGAGCTGGTTCAAGTTGAACATTGGCGGATGTTTGGAAAGCTTTTGCTTCGCAGATAACAAAACGCAGCTGCTGAGTGTTGTCCCTTCCTTGGACATGAGAACTGAAAACTGGATGGCTTCGGCCGGAACAAGTGTCAGCTTTGCAGTTGTTTTCTTCGCTATATCTTGTGTAGTTCAGTTTGTACCTTGTGCTACGGATTGTGTTTCGGGGAGGCCATGTTATCCTTCGCGAAAAGACATATCATCGCAGCGAGATGTTACCGTAAATTCGACATGCGGAGCTCCTGCCGAACAATTCTGTATTCATTTGGATTGTAGTCGAATCTGCAATGCAAATGACGAGAGCTTAAAGCATCCTCCAAGGTACATAAATGATGCATATAACTTGGGAACATACTGGAAATCAAAGAATTTTGAATATCCGGTCTTTATGCAGCTAGATTTTGGATCTGTTTTTATGGTATTTCGTTCAATTGTGACATTTGAACACGATTATCATTTGCCGGCTGCAATGTACTTCTCGAAGTCGAACGATTTTGGAGCAAGTTTCCATCCAATCGCCTACTATTCCACGAGCTGCAGTCGGTTTTATAACATGACTGAAACAAGTTTGAATAGAAGGAACGGCCGTCAAGTCGAGTGTTATAAAATCGACACAACTGCAAATCCCAACCCGGCAAATCGAGAAAGAACGGTAAGTAAAATGTTATGGCGAGTAGATATCCTTCACATTTCATATCCCACGGCCTTTCAAAATATATATGTCCTCTTTTCCTCCCATGAACTGATGAAGATATGAAGAACCGCTGATAGAGGCCGGATATATATTTGATATGCTTAATTTCTTGTTAAGGAAGTAGTTTCTTCGCACGATTTTTAAAACACGTTTACTATCTAGATGAGAGACATTTGGGACACGTTTTTGAAATTTCAAACAAAAAAAACACTTGCACAATACGAAAGATATAAACTAAAAACGAAGTGGCACGCATGGCCTGCTGTGATGATTCTGTTGTTTAAATAAAAGTAGCTTTAAAAACTCTCTGCTCAAACTCGGATATGGTCGTTTTCTCTAGAAATAACTCGGGACACAAGCAATTTTATGAGAGTAATATTTTGGCCAATTGCCCGATCTAGCGTACTTGCCAAGTTAAGCGTTAAGGAGGGTTTTATATCTTCCTAAATCGAACCGCAAAGAACTTCCTTGTTCAGTTAATTATTGAGTTTCATAATTCGGGTTTTATTTTTAATGTATTGCATGCAGGCGAATCATTGCGATAAAACAGGATATTATACACAACCTTTACCTTGAAGTTGAATTACCAGGCCTATTGAATCACAGTGAAAGCGTTTGGTGTGTCCACTATATATTTTGCGTTTCCATAGACTTGCATTGATGAATTCAATAATCATTAATGTAATGTAATGTAATGTAATGTGATGTAAAATTTAATTTTACATGATACGAATAGATGAGTACATAATTTGCTATGCCATTTATACCAGACACTTGAATGCCAGGCAACCAGTTCTGTAATATTGACACAGAAATGGACCGTCTGATATTTTATAGGGATGACATCATCTTTCAGATCCCAATTTGCACATAATTTATACAGTAACTATGACGAAAACTTCCGTCTCATATTTGCCAGAAATATGTTGTTCAGAGCAGCTATATTAAAATTTTTAATCACTTGGCAACTCTCTACTGTAGATAAGCCCAGAACTATGGCCAATTTCAAGAAGAAATATCCCCTCCTATCCTAGAATAAGTGTGTATGAAAATATTGCTGCTTAAAAAATAAGCCCAAGAAAAATCCTTTTGAATGAAAACTGTTGGAAGTTTACAGTTCCTGGGGTGAAAGATTGGAGCTGATGACGGATGTTTTGAGCACAAATCCTTCTTAACAGAAAGGCTGGCAATATGACAAGAAACATAACATGTATCAACTATAGGTTGGTCAGTCTCATTATATTAAATTATTCATTCAGTTCCTTTAGCTTGCCATTATAAGGCATTAAATTATATCATTGTCTAACATACAAATATTTTAAAGGTTATTGCAAACAAATTAAACAAACAAGATAATTTAATTAAAATATTTTTTTTCGATATGTCAGATCAAAACACTCATTAGGTTTTTAAGTTATAAGCTATTTTTTCTGTACTTTATTTTAATTATCACTGGCTTACAACCTCAACTTCACATATTTTATTTTAAAATGTGGAAGTGGCTTTCTTGCAGTTACTAAATAAGTATTCAGTATTATTAGCAAAGCCCAAAACAGCCAAGAGAGGTATCACTATGTATGTATATATATAAATGCAAGTTTTCCTTACATAATATTGCAGTAGATCCCTAAAAGTATGCACATCATTTTAAAGTCTCCAACTTCAGTGGACTTCATGTACAAAATATTACATTTAGAAATTTGCATTTCCGTTGTTGTGACACAGACCACAAATAACACATCCTGCTATTGGAGACTAGTTCTGATCTGTAATTTCACATTGTTCTCATATCTCCTAAAAAATCCTGTTTATCATATCTCATTGTATTACGGGCTGAATATTTGTGTAACCTTCTTTCCCGCTAAAGTTCACTCAACTTTCCATCTTTCCAAGGTTGGTAAAATGAGTACGAAATGAGCATGAAAGCAGCTGCCAGATCTAGAGGCACCTGTATATGCTTTCAGTTTGCTGGGGGTAAACTGATTATTTTAAATAAAACATGTGCCTTTGAGCATATCCATATGGAAAAGGTGCAATATAGTACCAATTTTACTTTACTTTCAGCTTTATGATGAGTTTTGATCCTGGCAGGGGAGGGGCCCCCTGTAGATATACTGCAATAAACCTTTATTATTATTCCAATATATTGGCTGTTCAACTATGTTTATGTGCCACCCAGTGGGGTATGGTTTTTAAAGCTTTTGTTCTGGAATGCACATTCTTACCCAGAACTACCCCCCCTCCCCCAGGGTTTTGATGTTGGGGGGGGGGGGTATTGTTTGAAAGCGTTTGTCCAAAATAACAAATTAAATGTTATAGAATGAACTGGCATAAATTAAACTTGGTAACTAATTAATTACAATATATGATTGTATTGGCCAATATAGAGATGATTTCGTTTCACTGTCAAAAGTTCATTGTCATTGCATTGTCAAAGCAGCTTTTTGACCAATAAATTTTGTGAGAATTTTAACGCGTGTTGAGTACTGACGGTCTTTTTGTTCTCACGTACACGCCATCATGTAATGCAAATGACAACGACAATGACAATGCGATGAGTTTCAGTTTTGATTGGTTTATGTCTGTCACGCTACTGTCTCAACTGGATGACTATAATTATTTTCTTAATTGTAATGCGACAACATACAGATTTATCTAATCGCTAGCTTTTCCTATCATCACATTGTCATTGTCATTGCATTTGCATCAATCTTTGGACAGTGAAGCGAAATCATCTCTAATTAAGATTTTGTTATTCAGCTGCCAGTATCCCTAAAAAAATATTACATAAATTATTTGGTTAACCCATATTTAAATACCACAAGTATTTTAAAGTTTAATAGTTTACTTTGTACTTATCCCTTTCTGGTTTTCACAGAAAATGAAAAAGGCATGCAAAATATCAAACTAAAATCATCATAATTCAATGAACTTAGTACATCTTATGGTCAAGGTATTTCTTCTATCATTAACAAAAAAAATGTTGGCCCACTGAAAAACTGAAAAAATAATTGAATCTGTTCAGTAAAATTCACACAGTCATTACAAACAGACTTACACAAATATGCTTTACTCAACTGCTCAGTATTTATGTACTCTTCAAAACTGCATCAGTGTTGTGTGAATTAATGATAAGTGTATTAATATGTGATTTTTGTAAACTGATTTACAAGTTGCTAAAATTCAAGAGCAAGAATAATAATCTAAATAAGGCAACTGGAAAGAAATTTATTTTAACATACATTATATTAAAGATAGCAGTTTTTATAATTTATTAAGTTTACATACATTATGAATAGCAAAATGCTTGTATGTAAACTTGAATTGTTAGATAAAACTGGTGTTCCAGCTGGGAGCCATGCTCATGCTCAAGTGGATTTTTTATTGTGCACTAATTTAGTTTTCAAGTTATTGTGATAAAGGTATCAATGCTTTTAATTTTAAATTGCAATCACTTTAATTGTCATAAAATATTAATATGTTCAGATTTGCTGTGTTTTGTCAATTAATCCACCAGCAACAGGTAAATGCTGTTAAATATTTAATGATATTTTAATCATAACAGAGTGCTTGTCTAATGTAACAAAAGCATTTAAGTTAACTGCAGTCTTGCATTTGGTGTAAAGCATACCATCATACCTAAGTAAATAACAGAAACAGAATAAAGACTGAGATGGCTTGATGAAACTGTACATGTATTCTATAAATCAAAGCAGAAAAATATATTTTAATTAAGCTGAATTGCCATAAAAATTATTCCCAGTTGAAAATAATAGAATGTTCCAGTTTGCTGTGTTTTATCAGTTATCCCACCAGCAACAGGTAAATGCTGTTAAATATTTAATCAATAATGAGAAAAGTGGAATGGCATAATGAAAGTAAATTCTTAAAATGAAAACAGTTCAAATACAGTAAAATTATATTGAGCTGATGTCCAGGATGGTACAAATGAAAGTGCATGCCAGGGATCATGAAAAATCAGTCTAAATATATATTTTGATAGTTTTATGGCCAGGTTCAATTAATTAAAAAAATTGTCAAATATCAAGATGCCATAATATTTTATTATAGAATAGTACAGTTTGAGTCATATTTTTTCTATTAATATTACTTGTTATTATTTGTGAAAATATGAAAAAAGTCATACAAAGGCCATGCATACACATGACATTACTTTTTAAAAACAAAACCAGCGTAATGGTTAGTCTGCTAACAGTTGTAGATACTTTTAAACAATTTTTTTGCCAACTTTTGCCTGTGAAGGAAAAATCAGTGTCTGTGAGCATGCAAAGCTGTAAGTAAAGAATTAGATCAGATATTAATATAATAATAATAATAATAATAATAATAATAAAGTATTTGTATAGCACCTCTTCCTAGATGTCCAGAGGCACTTCATGATCACAGTGAAAGTTAAAAAGATAAGATATAATTTGATATTATATAAAAATCAGTATGTATGTTAAAACATGTCTAGTTAAAAATATATAATAAAACTATGAGTAGATAAAAACGTTAGAAAACATGTTTAAAAAGGAATGTTTTAAGTTTACTCTTAAAGATGTTAAGTGTTGGTGACTGCCGGATTTCATTAGGAATGTTGTTCCACAAAGTTGGAGCACAGATGCCCTGGCGCCTTAAGATGCAAGTGTTTTCCCATTTTTTTACTTTCAAAATCATTTTAATAATTAAAAGTGCTAAATAAGAATCTGCATGTGCTCCCCAGGTTCTGTGGTTTAGTGTTCTGAAAAGAAAACCGCATACTATTCCTCTAATAAATTTTCAGTTTCCTTCTTTAGGTTATCTTGGTTATACCTGACAAAATTTCAGAACACAACTACAGAGCGATCGGCTCAAACAATCCGGAGAAATCTGCGCGAAGGAATGCAAACCGATTGAGAAACAAATGCAAGGAAGCCGCGCAAAAGATCGGCCTCTCCCAAGCCAAGTACAGCTATGTAAGGTGGATGGAAGAGATAGAATCGTGTCAAGAGTACACAGAAGCCTTTCAGAGCATCAAGGATCTTTATCAAGTGAACGACGAGTTTCGCTGTCAAGTACAAGAATCTACCGAAGCTGCACTAAGATGTCTGAAGAATAGCCGTGAAAACAGAGAAGGGAAACAATATGAAAGTGAAAAGGATCGACTTGATAGAGAGGAAGGAGTGAAATATCTGCTGAAGGAGTTGGCTTTCTTTCAAGCAGTCCCCAGTGTTTATGAGAACTGTGATAGATTTGTATTTGTCTATCATCGTCCTTGGCCCATATTAGAAAAACTCTTCAGTGGTTACTATGATGGTGTTATGAGACCTTCTTTAGGTTTTATCGTCTTTCAACAAAAAAAAACTTTATTTGAATTTCATTCTGATAGCTCCCGAGAATGATATATAGCATTCTAGCTGCATGTTAGTTCACTCATCCCTTTATTGACACACAGTGTGGGCATTAAACACAAATTTAAAATGTCCCAACACTGAATCGAACTTTGTGTAGGCAATCTACAGGCCCTGCACAATCAGCATACCACGTGTGAGAAATTCGACTCTCACATGAACTTGCCTCTCAGTTTGAAATAAAAACCATCATCTTCCATCTGAATAAGAAGTCAAATTGTCTTCAAGTGTGATTTCTCGAGCTCTATAAAAGATGCAATTCGCAAAACGAGAATTTTTTATGTTTTCTAGCCAGCTTCGGTATTTTAAATTATTTAATTGAATGTTTATCCATGTAATCTTTGTCACTGTCGGGGCATACTGCTGCACACTGTCACGGCTTTCAATTCGCAGTGGATTCAGTGGGCCATGGGAGCTAGGTACTTTCATAACACTGTGATGTTAGATCATGTTATAGATCTTTAATCTTTTAAATATTATGATTACCGCGAGCTACTAAGCTAATAAAGGTGGGTTGGCAGCATGACATACAATTCGTGACTCAATAAATAGAAAAATAATGAACAAAAAATAAACATTATAAATTATGTATTCATAATAACCTCAACTTTGTTTCAGTTTGTATAATTCATAAAACTCAGCAAGAAAAATCCAAAGTGCAACAACTTGGCAACACTAAAAGTCTAAATATTTTTGGAGATGACGGTGTCGGGAGCTGGCCCAGCGCGGTACTTACTAATTACGTCATCAAATATTTAATTCTCAGATCCGGATCTGAGGGCACTGAACGCAGAAAACGCAATTTTGTCCAGATCACGAGTAATTAATTTAATTTACAAAGGGGCAGGCCCATGATCAGTTCGGGGTGCTCAAGCAATTCCCATGTGACCTCCATGTGCGTGCAAACAAATCTGATTGTAATCAGCTGGGTTCCGCAAAAATTTGAATGAAAGGAGCTAAACATCCAAATCAACAGGAATTGAGCTGTCATTGATGGCTTGATAAATTATTGCTGCATTCGGTTGTGAATAATATAGTAGACAATAAATAAGACGATTGGCTTTACTAGTATAACCCTTCGCAAGAATGGCCAAGGTGGCTTTGTAAGCACTTAAAGAGCCTCACACAGAAAGTACTTGTATAGTTGACATATCAGATAACCAGTGGTCGAATCTCGAGCAAATCACGCGCCACAGAAATAATTTTTAAATTATTATTAAATTACTTAAAAGTACCTCCGAGCAGCAATAAACTTACACAAGAAACCGAATTGTGGGAAATGGCAGGGCATATTACTCGTGACTAGGAAAACGTGACTAATTGTAAAAAAGAGAATATGTGTATCAGATGGTTGATCTTTAGGCCGGCCAGGGAAGGAAAAGGGGCAGGTAGCAGCAGGTAGCAGGTAGTGAGGCGGCAGATCAAGCAAAAAACTTCATACATGAGGGGATAAGACAGCACTGGATACAGTACGATTTCAGTTCAATTCAGCTCAGCTTTTAGTATGTTTTCTTGCTTCGTTTCTATCGGTCGTATTAAAAAACGACGTTAACTGTACGCTCTTCCTTTCCTAATAAGAACCATTTTTATAAGAACGTTGATGTTAAGAACATGCTACGAACATACCCCACCAGGGGCGGATCCAGAAATTTTGGAAAGGGGGAGGAGGATCCCCCAAACTCTGGAAAGGGGGGCCCAAAAAGTGTATCTGTGCTCCAAAAGCGTTTTTTTCAGTGTTTTCCTTATAAAATGTTTGCAAAATAGTCGACAAAGTGAAAATATAAGAACAATTTAAGAACAATCTGAGTCTGGGAAGCCTCGGAGCTATAACAAGACTCGGAGCCATAACTATGTCTTAAGACGAAATATTGAGAGTCAGTAATAAAACACGAAGCTTTATTGCTTTCGCAACATTTATTTTCGTACATAAATGTTTAACCAGGCAAAACTGATCCCTAGTTGTGTTCATTTCAGGTTTTTTTTTTCAAACTACAGC
>JANVCJ010045770.1:0-13489 GCA_026413505.1 Epizoanthus ramosus | reverse complement strand
AAGTTAGTTTACAATATTACATGGAAATTAATATATCGTGCTCCTCATTATACTAATGTGACCAAACGGTGTAACTTATGTATAGCTGAAAAATATTTTATAATTTGCAAACCGGATTTGGCAACCTTGAACAAACGAAATGAATTAGTCAGCAAATGTAGACACAAAGATAAGTTCCTGCTGAAAAACGTGACGTGACGGAATGCTGAAAATATGCACAATGACGTAATGTTCTATGATACTTATGATGCTATGTAAATGTTCTTTGTATTCCACTCTTAGCCATGCACTGATGAGTGCAGGTTCGGCCCAGAGTTCGCTCTGGGTTCGTCCTGTACGAAACAGTATTGTATGCATTAAAAGAGTCAAGAGTATATCTGTGTCCAATTACTTGTTTATTTAGTTATTTGCTCTGCCAACGGTATTGAGCACTCTGACACACTGATTCAAGATTATTTTGGATGTATATATATATAGATATTTTACTACTAACGCCATATCATTGCTTATCCTTAGGCGGGAAGTCAAGAGCAAATCGGTGAGTGTTACTCCTTTTAATACTAAATACCTTAATGAGGAAGCACTCTCAAATTTCCTGTGAATATTTTCTTTTCTCCATTCAGATATATTTACCGTATATGTTGCATGAGCAGAAAGATTCCCAAACAGATTCAGACGAAGGGACAGCTCACTGTTTTGCTTCATTTACAAAGTAAGTCTATTCCAAAAGCCAAAAGGCGCAAAGGTGTAAATCATTTTATAACTGGATCATTCATTGGCCAGAACTTCGAATTCTGACTTCCGCAACATTAAAATCAAGCGTCGTTGATCAGAAAAAGACTTATTGCCACACAAAAAAGTTTGCGTCAGAAAGATTTGCTCCACGTGACAAAAGAAAGCAAACTTACCAGTTAAAGCTCTGTTAACTGTAAAGAGAAACACGAGCTTTCGTAGTATAACGGTGGCTGATTTCCTCATGTTGAACGTGGTTTCCAAACTTCTTTGAAATCCTGTGGACAAAACAATACTTTAGCTTTCGATTTTGCAGCACTTGACTACTGCTGTAGTGTATGAGTGTCTCTAGTGAGCCATTCATTCTCTGTTAAATACATGTTCAGCAATCCTAGGAATGTAAGACGTGTCACCACTGAATCTATCAATTACAGATTCAAACCCTGGGATTGCTTAATGCCTGACGAGACTTACTTCTAATTATATACGAAAAATACGTATAATGTGTATAAGGGTTACGGCAGGGTATTATTACTCTTATAATCCAGTTGTCTGCAGTTAGTCCCGAACTTATTAACAGCGCGCAAGGCTATGTCTGACCGCCCGTCTTTGGCATGCTTTGCCGCCAAAAATAGGACAACCTCCATACGCAAATTTTGACGTTTCTGGCAGAATCAGAAGTACGGAAAGGAAGTATATATCACCAGTTCACTTAAAATATAACCGAAATATGCAGAACATGTACGTGAACCTACAAAGCACTTAACTTTTGCCTTTTATAACTTTAATGTTTGTATAAATACGGAAGAGTGCGCGCCGTTAGAGCACCGATCAAACTTGAAAGCGAAAATGTAATTTCGTAAAAACAGTGGCGATTTTCTCTATAAATTGAGATTGACATTGGAATAAAGTCATGAACGAGACATTGTTATAAGTAGCAATCAAGTTAGAACAACTAAATCGATGTGTGCTATGCGCTGACAAGTGTGATTTAAATTTGAATGTTAAATAATAAAATTTAACATTCATATTGCGCAAACTTCGCAAAATGATTGTTGGTGCTTGGTAGACTTGGTATTGCATTGGTAAGATCCATCTAAACTGTTTCACAATTTGTGGCAGCACTTGGAAGATGCAAATCTCGTAAAAACGTCCTACCACTAATTGGTCTTTGCAAAATGTTTGTTGTTGGCTGTTGCTGTTTTATATTTGTGTTTATATACATGTTTATCAAATAACGGATTATTTTAAAATAATGTTTGGCACGTTGATTATATAGGTTATGTTAGTTAACGAACCAAAATGGGCGGTGCATGATTAAGGATCTAGGACACCCCATTCTTCGCGGATTAAACTGTTTTCAAAGGGCCCGAATTAATGCCCTGACAAGAGATCTAGTGCATAATTTCAACACAGCCCGGTCTCGGAGCTATCAACCTAAATTGCCATGTTATTATCTGTGGATGATGTAATTACCTGATTCTATCTAGTTTTGGCATAAAAATGTCATCCTCAGTTCGGAGTGGGGAGGGTGAAGGTGGGGCGACTAGAGGTATGATGTATCCCTATTAGTAATATAAGTAAACACTCGCCACTATACTTCAACCGTTTAAGACATAAAAATATACAAATCTGAATAACGGAACACGCAATGCAGTTCTTATTAGACTTTAGCTTTTGACCTTAAACGTTAATAAACACAGGCAGGTTCAGTCAGAAGGTCAAAGTTCCGAGCTATTCAGGCACTTGTCTTAGTTGAGATTAAGTCTATAAGTGTTTTGTGACACGTTTATTATCACCTTGTAACCTACCTACGGATCGTCCTGCTCATTCACCACAAAAGGGAACAACAGCTGATGAAACGAAATGTCTTCAGGCAGGCTAGTATTTTAAATTCACTGGAAGTGATAGTAATCTAAACCAAGAGAGTTGACTAGTATCTAGTGAATGAATTCTGTCTTCCAACCGCTTTGCCCTTACAAGACAGTGTTACGCAAATTTTTTGTTTCCTCCTAAACTACACCAAATTAGACTAAACGACTGAAAAGCTAAACGGCTAAACGAACTAAACTAAACTAAACTAGAAAAGACAATTATAAGCTCAACTTAAAATCAAGCAAACTAAACTAAGCTAAGCTAAGCCGAGCTGAACTAAATAAGTCAGATAAAAATTAAATCAGTATTTCATAACTATAAGTTATAGTTTCCTAATTTAAACCTGACTATCCGAAGGGAGCTGCGATTACTGATGCGAGTTCCACTGCACTGAACTTGTATTGGAACTAGTCAACTGCGTACGCGATGAGTATCATCTGCATCGACTCGGAATTAGTCCAAACGGTTATTCCATTACAGCTGCTAGAGCATTTGACATGTGCACAGACTAGACATGTACTGATGCAGTTAAGGATTTTATTTTTCGTGGACCAAGCACCAACATCAAATTGATAATTAGCCATCGTTTTGTGGCTGCTGAAGCGCATCTCGGTTTCAGCAATAAGCCAATTTATCTAATCAGTTTGTAAATTCTGAGAATCCCCAGTATGAGCTGGCGGAATCCAGAAGTGAAAAACACTTTAGGCCAGTT
This sequence comes from Epizoanthus ramosus, assembly GCA_026413505.1. Taxonomy (NCBI): domain Eukaryota; kingdom Metazoa; phylum Cnidaria; class Anthozoa; order Zoantharia; family Epizoanthidae; genus Epizoanthus; species Epizoanthus ramosus. Next base: position 10,170 of record JANVCJ010045770.1, on the reverse strand, counting down.
TAACGTTTGCTGGCAAAATTTACGTTGCATGTTAGAACACTGAAACACAAACGAAACGAAAACGTTTCCTTATCTTGGCACTTTGACCGAATTATGGGCTCGCCATATTGGATTATGACGTCAGTGAGTTGCCGTTCCCAGGCTCCTCACCATATTTTTGTTTTGATTTTGACGGAGTGTGGCCTGAGAACCACAACTCACTGACGTGATAATCCAAGATGGCGGGTCCATGTAGGGAAATTCTCTTTTGTGTGATGGCCGTGGCACCCAGAAATTCCACAGAATAATTCGCTGTAATAAGCTCTCTCACTCTGTCCGCAATAGAAGTCACGAGAATCGATAATTTGGCAAGGGATTCTCGAGAGCAAACGAATCGACGGTGACTGTGAAATATGAAGGGGGCCTATGACTGAACAAGTATTGTCAAAATAATGTTGTAGCTATCACATGCACATGGAACACACTTGAGGAACTGGCAGGGATTGACGCATATTGAGGCAAAACCAAGTGAAATCCCTCCTTTTGTTAAAACTGAACTAATCCGCTATAAAAGGTGGGCGTTTATAGTATGTTAGAATTCCTACGTGACTCTTCGTATTTTGTATCGCCTAACCAAACAATCAGTTAGTGAATTCACTTAATTTGTCGTGCTGCAGCTAATGGAAGTGCTCGTTTGACCCTTTCTCCGCATGCAAAAGTATTTTGCAGTCAATTGTTTTAAAATTTTTAAAACTAAGTTCGTCAGTTTCAATACGCGGGTTTCACTTCTACAACAAAAGTGGAAAGATAGGTGTCTTTAAAGCGATCAATGTCGACGAGATTTTCTCACGTTTCTGAATGTCGCATCGCCTACTAACATTTCCTTTTCTTCTACTCATCGATATTGATTCAGTTGTCGACATCAGCGTTAACGTATCAACTGCAAGTGCCTAATTAATTGGGTTGAGATGACGAAATCAGAGCATTGATGACTTTTAATTAATCACAAACGCTTTTTGCCATCAAAAATTTAGCGATTACAATGTTCACTTTGCTTTTGTCATGTCATGCGTGTACGTCCAGAGGATAGATGTTGAAAGTGATTGCTTTACCATCTGTTTTTTTCTACAACATTCTATTTTCCATAATTAAACATTCACGAATATTTAAGGTGCTGCATATCTATCCAAAGTTTAGAACTTTAGTACTTCTGTTATGTCTAATTCTATGATTGTGCATTCTACTGATAGATGAATGTGCTATGTGTTATATCAACTGAAAATGAACGTCTGAAGCAATTGTGTAGCCCCATATCAGTGCATGATTCACAGGCGAAATATATTGCTCAATTTGTCAAATTTTGAAGGTATTTTGCAGCAAAGAATCTGCAAGGCCAAAGACCAGAACAAACAGATTCATCATCTGATCATGATCATGCTGTTACATTTAACAAAGAAAAAATATTCCGTTTGAATATGTAACAGTAATAGTTACAAATGTTTCTAGCAATTTGATTTTGTGCAATTTGTTGACTGCAAGACAAAATGTTGATGTACGTTCAATATAAACTAAGCCTGCATTGAAGACGGGAACATTTCGATGCTAGATCGATCATGAATCTCATTCCTGCCGCTACTTTACACTTGTAACATGTTTTCATATTAGCACTGAAAAAATAGAAGACAATAACATTTCGTGATGCAGGACATGCAGCAAATCTGTAAACAATATTTAATTTGCTCGTCCATTTTATATACTGATTTGTGTAACTTCACGCTGGCAAGTTGCCCCTAAATTGCTAAGCCTAAAGTTTCTAAAACATTGAATTTGAACTGAGCTGCGCAGAGATGTGGGTCAGTGCGATTACGCAATGCCCAAAGCAAATAAAATAATTTAAACTTATATTGATATCTACAAAGATTGTAATCTTTAATTTTAGCCTTAAAAGGCTTAAACTGTCTTTGTCGATTCCTATATAGATACAACTGCTCCGACTTCCAGCATTTTACAGCCACAATTGACGCAATAACACTTGTTTTATCACTTGTTTTTCGTACTGTCGGCAGTCTCTTTGCATACGGTTTAACGCAATTCCAGACGGGAGTGATGACAGTGATTTACCTCAAAATTTGTCAGCGATGTTTAAGCCTTGAAACTGACAATCAGCTTTAAGTTGTGTTGGAAAAATACTCGGCTGACACGCGACAGTCTGCTTATTCAATACACAACTTAGTTCAATAGTTGTGGATTTAAAATGGGCACGCTAGAGCGATTTGATGGTACCCTGCCACATGCTGCGAGCAAAGTTTCGTAAAGAAAAGTTCATTCACCCTTTCTTTAACCCAACAGCAACAGCAGCAACAGCAACAACAAACAACAACAACAACAACAACAACAATAACAATAAGTTATATTTGAAATTAATATTATGATGTGTATCGATGTACGTACAGATTGCTTGAAGGTATCGGGAAAAGGTTAGTTTTGCAAGTGGAAGGGGGGGGGGGGGGGAGTTGTCGCCTGCCCCATATATAACTTAACCGACCTCTTTTTGTATGTGTGTTCACATCTGCATGGTTTTCGATTTGCTATTGTTCTGAAATACTAGATATTTCATGATGCTTTATTAAAACTGCAATAGTATAAGATTTCCACATGCAACTGACTACCAAGCCGCACATAAGTGTTCACAATTTTTATATTATTTTAATGTCTTGTTTTGCCTGTGCTTGAAAAGTACGTAGTGGAAGATACTACTTTCATTACTTACTACTTTCGATATCAGTACGTCAGTATGATAATCAATATTAAAGATTACAGATTTTCGAGGTCATGTTTACGGGCAGAAAGCCAAAGGTTAGCTGACGTAAATTAAGGGTTCCCGTCTGTATTATAATCAATAGTTCTTCACAAACACATTCGCCACGCATCAGAAGCGTTTGCTTCAGCCCAGCGATATGCTAGAGCGAGCATAACTGTTTGGCATCAATGCTCCGATCCGAGCTGATCCGAGTGTGGTAAGTCAACATCTGGACTAGCCAACTACCTGGATAAGCGCTGAACAATGGATTTAATAGGCAATTTACTTTCAGCAACTTAGCTCCGGTTTAACAGCAGATGTGATATCACACAGCATAGAGGGCTGCAAAATAACAGTACCACTGGCACCGTACATATATTTATTGTAAGAGAGGTTTTTTGTTTATGATAGACCGGCGAGCACCGAAGACACCAATTTCATGAGAGGTGTCTGGGGCCGGGGCATGCTCCCACAGAAAGGTTTTAATTTTAGAGGCTCTGAACAATGCTATTTCCAACCTTTTCCATGCAAATGTTTCTCGATATTCAACTCAACTGTGATATAAATATTCGATTATGATCTTAAATTTCAAGTTGTCAGGTTCAATTTGCGAGGAGGGGAGGGGAGGGGAGGGACAGGCGTCTGCCCCTTGCCACTCCCCCCTGCTCCGCGCGCACGGCTGTGATCAAGGATGATCTCTGACTGTCTGAGAGCGATAACTATCTGTGAAGAAAATTGAATACACAGCACGAGTAATAGATTCTCAAGTGCTCGACGGCACCGGGTCAAGAAACTGCGCTGTCTTCATGCAAAACTCGGTGAACTTGTTAGACTTCTTACTCCAGGACTCGGGAGTATTAACGTCTCATCAATTCATGAGGTGAAAGCACAGAATGGACTAAATAACTGTGATGATTATACGCTTTCCTCGTCACAAGGAGGATAAAAGAAAATGTGTTTTGATAATTTTTATCCAACCGATTAACGGTTCTAACTACAACAGCAATTGTTTGTGCGTGGATATGAAGACACCTTGGTAAATGTCAATGTTTAAAGATCTGACAGAATCGTTAATCACGTGGTCTGCAGTACTCCTCAGATCTCTCGGCCTCAGGTACTTCAAACAGAAATGGGTAGTCCATTTGTCTTGGCAAGAACTAGCAGGGCACTCTAGTTCATGCACAAATCGTATTAAACGGTCTTTGGCTTTGCTGGTATGGAGAGCAATAACTACAAATCAAGGCAGCTTTACAGTAGCAGTTACTACACAGTCGTTACTAGTGCTGCATGGTAATACTAAAGATCTATACATGCATATGTAGACATATATAGACATATAAAAGCATGCATTGCTACAACTACAGTCTACACATCTAGTTTGCCATTTTTATTACGTCTTTACGACGTTAAATCTTAACTTAAACCTACACGTTTTCAAGTTGACACATAAAGTGATAAATAAACTTAAGTCGACTATTAGACCAAAAAGTCATAGAGAGTTGAAGATTGGTTTGTATGTTAAATGAACTTTTACGAAATCTATAAAGCCTCAAGCAATGAATGGATTGAAGATATAGGTTTGAAACTTGTTTCCTTACCCGAGGTTCAGACATCAATTAATGATATCCGTTTAGAAGAAACCCCAAAACAATGTCACTGCCATTTGCCTTTCAAAATATCTGCAGGGACCCGAGAACATCTAATTCGCGAATTATGGCTAAAAGCGTGCATTTACCTGTATTGTCGGTTGATAACAAATAATCGGAGAACTTCTTCCGAACTCTTGCATCCGCTCACATTGGTACAACTATCTCGCCAAGTCAACAACTCGGATTATTTGATAGTTCCGTTCGGAGATAGGAATTTCCAGCCTGTATCGAGTTACGCAGTAATTCTTAATTGTTGCTGAGTGCTGATAGATCGACTGTGGTGATTTCCTTGAACAAGCTAGCTAGTCGAGTGCCGCTGACAAGTTCAAAGGCGCGACACGCAAACAAGCTCGCTTTCCTAATACTTGCTAATGTCTACACACTAATGATCTTTCATGTCTGTTGTGTAATCTTTACGCTGCGTTGGTGTTATCCAATTTTAATATCGCTGCCCCGGTAACATCGTAGCTGATCCCTTTATTGTTGTTTGATTGCACAGGCAGTTTTAGCAGGACTACAGTACAGACATAAGGACCGCTGTTATATAACATAACTGAGCTTCATAACTCGTCATAAGCCATAATTAATAATATTAATAAAGTTCTCAATTCCTAGTAATTCCATCCAGCAGTGCAGTTTTCAACTACACCATTTTGCGCAAAAGCATTTCCAAATTTCCTGTTTTTTTAGTGCTAATGAATGGCGGTATCCTGTTCCAAATTATTTGAACTGACTGAAACCTCTCTGAATTAAATGCACTTTCGAGACGCAATCAAAACCTAATAATGTTAAAAAAGCAAAAGAATATGAGACAGAAATGTTTTTGGTTTAGCAAGCTTTTCGGTACAACCGCCATTTATTATGATTTATTAAGATTCTTAGCAGAGAAACCGCAGAAAGTTTGAAGAGCAATTAGGAAAGGATATCGTGAGAATATCTAGTATAATTAGTTGAAAGTGTCGTTAATGAGCGTGGATCTCTTATTAATTATGCATAACACATGGTATGCTGATAGATTAGTTCAGATGAAGACACCTTGTTTATCTGATAATACGTAAACTCGAGAACCACGTGTTCTAGGTTAGAAGACTCGTATTTCCTACACTGAGGATGCTAGTACTAGTACTATTAATGCGACTTAAAGCACTGTTGACGTTCGGCCCCTGTTCTCCCGGAGAGCCTCCCCGCTGAACTTGATGAAATCCGGAATAATTAAAATACCCATGATGCCCTCGCATCCTCGGAATTAAAGTACACTCCTCGCTCTTTCTCTGTTTGATCCGATTCGGACAATGTCTGATCTATTTAGTGTCTATTTCCTATCCTTTTTAAAACTTGTTGTTGTCTAGTATAGTTAACTTTGACAACGAATCCCTAAGGCTGCTCTGTGCTATTGGAATTGTCTTATGTGATAACGCATAAACCGTATGGCTGTTCATCAGTACATGTGAAGGTGTCGATAAACTGGTTTTGTGAACGTGCAAGTATTTATCATTTTATGTATTTACTTGGCGCATGTGGCGAACTTTGTAACAATGGCTTCAATCACACTACTTGATGAGCATAAGTACGTGATTAACAATGGTCAATGTAATAACATGTACGATATCAAATAGATGGTCGCTTCGTAAAACTTCTTTCATCATACAATAATACTGGATAATGTTTCAACACTTTTCAAAACACGTCAAGGCTTAGTAAGCTTTGCGCAAAACTATATGCCTATAGCTATATAACTTACCCAAAGCAATATTTTTGCACCGTAATTTTCACTCCTTCAATGCATCAATGATAAAGTTCGCTTATAGCTAAAGTTCGCTTATAGCACAGGTATCACTTTTTGTCATTTATATATAGCTCTATAAACGTAGTGTCACACCCTGAGGATTCCTAAAGATGAATAACCTGGAAAACATGCACAGTCGGGTTAGTTTGTGAATATGAATGCAGCGGGCCTCCCATTAGACTCACAGACCAGGACGGATCGAGTAAACGATACAAATTCCTATATATGGCATCTCTGAGGGCTTAAACGAACACAGGCCTTTCAACTATGCTACCAAAATATTACTGGAGTAAATGCGTAGCTCTGACAGTTATCTGAATAACAGTAAAGGTCACAGACATGATTAATTGCTAGATATTTTATACTTTAAATTCACAGGTATTTCATTCTTCTATTCAGAAAATGCTTTGAGCAACTGTGGCAAAATAATACTTGGAAAAGTTTTTCCAAACTTGTTTTGTCGGAAAAGCAAATACTTCTTCAGCAAATGGAGCAAACCTTGCACACGGTTATTCTAGACGTTCATCCAAACGCGTCTTCTCGATCCGGAAATGTTTTACGGACATTTTGTATCCTCTAAATATCCTGACAATTTCGTTTCAATAAACTTCACTCCGGGGTCCTATTTTGAATGTCAGAACACATTTTATTCGTGGCAGGAGATGGAATGGAGACACAAACAATCAGGAGCAATCAATGGTTATTCATCAATTATCGGCTTTATTACTAAGTCACTTGCGGTTCCTATCCGTTATATAAATGACTGCTTTTTTCGGGTGAATTATCGAGCAGAAAACATGAATGAAAATATCCTATTCTCATGCTAAACAGCAGGAAATTGATACGCAGGACTATTTGATCCTCGTTTGAATCAAAGTGTGACAAATGTAAGGTGTCACGATGGTTAGTTGGTTTTTAATCTATTTGGCAAATATTTGTTGTTTTTATTAAAGAACGTACACCGAATCCAAAGATTCCTGGTTTGAGTAGTTGAGAGTTCCATGAGCTTAAACTGAAATTACTTTCCAGATGCACGCACGTACACAAACTTACAAGAACCATGACTCTACTTGTAACCACAAGCATATTGACCAATCCGTTCGCCGTACAAGTAACTAGAAATATTATGTTATTATGTTATGTTATGCAGTTGTATCTTAACTTGTGGATGTACAGATGCACGACTTTCAACCGCAAGTATGCCACAGTTTAACTTTAAGTGAAAACAGCTTAAGCGATGACAAGGTGTAGGAAGTGGTCACTCTTGCCAATGTTACCATGGTTACAATAATTGGATAATCATTTATCTGTGGATACCATGCTACATCACCATGTTGCTGTGCAATGACATAGTATAGTCAGTTATAGTGGAATGAAGGGAAAGTACCGTATTTACTCGAACGAATGTTTCTCCCCATCGAATTAACCCCTTCCTTGATCGAGCGTCAGAAAACAATTTATCACTCCGGGCGTTCAATTTTTGAAATAAAGACTGGACAGTCTAAGTGAAAGAAAGGGGAGATGAGGACGTTTTTTAAAAAGCACTGAAAACAATAAAGTATTAATCTAAGTTGGAACTACGAACGGTTTGGTCAGCCGGTCATATGATCAAGGTATCGATCGAGGTACGATAAGTAATAGTAATAATGCAATTGTTTGTTTTTAAAAAAATAATTGCACAAAGTTATGATATTGATTACATATATACATGTATATTATTTGCAATGATAATGGTAATACTAAGAAAACCTAATGCTCTTTTTAAAAAATCTAATGCTAATAGTAAAACGGATTCATACAAGCTACTCCCTACACATTGTAGGGAAAAAGTTGCTCCTGTATCGTTTCGCGTTTTCGGGAACCTATATAGCTATCTAAGTTATATGTACAATATTGAAAAGTTAGCAACAAACCCACAAAACAAAAACCTTTTTACTGCAAAGTGGAGAAACTTAAGTATTATTTTCTAGATGTAAATGTAACATCAATGTAAGAAATTATTTTTAAGAAATAAAATTATTGTAAAAAAAAAGGGCGCGTGCAATGTGTAGACGCTTAGAGACTTGATTATTGGCCTTCGTACGCCCATGTCAATGAGCTTCTGGATTACAATATCGTGATTGATTCTGTCGAGGACCTTACTAAAGTCCAAGAAACTGTAATTAAATACAAAATAAGCTGACCAACCTGTAATTCAGTATTTTTTAAAATACTAAAAATAAAAACTGCAAAAGATTGGCAATAAACCAGAATACCTATGCAACTGACCAACCTGTAATTCAGTATTTTAATACTGAATTAAAACTGCAAAAGGTTGACATGCAATAAACCAGATATTATTATTATTATTATTATTATTATTATTAATGATTATTATTATTATTAATGATTATGATTAAACAGAGTACAAGGACAGTTGAGGACAAGGTCAAGGAGGCAGCACGTGGTGGAAGGGAGTACCTTTCAGATCCCAAATCGTTGACGGTCTATATTAGCTATGCTGCCACCTACATCATCAATCATCCAAGACACCACAAAGTCATCTTCAGGACTTTAGCCAAGATGGCTATGAGGGAAATTGTTCTAATGCCACCATCACTAGGAGAATGTTGGATCTTGGGAATGGAAGGTAAGTTGGAGTCTTTCTACACTCCTGGGGCTTCCCATGAAGAAAGTGAAATGTTGAATATGGTAGTTATTTTGTAATTTTATATATCCACTGTATTTTAACTTAAGTAATTATGTAAATACTTTTTATATTTATGTCCCTATGTAAATAAATCTAATTCAGGTTTTACTGCTAAGTCTATTATACTATTTATTTAAAAAATTTAATTAAATTAAAAAATATAGGGTCAGCTAGTTCGTACGCAAACTCCTTGAGAAGTCATTGAGGCCTCCACTTTGATAGGTTGCACTTTTTAAAAGGAATTCTGTTTTTTTCACATCTCATGACATGACAACGGGCATGCACCTTGTCTGCTGCTGGGAGGTATGCTGGACGGTTTTGAATATAGAGAAGTGGGATGTCGCTATTCGCGGATGTAAAATACGTGTTTAAGGCGCTTACAAGTTCCTTCTCTGTCAAGAGCTTACAATCGCGTTCAAAATTGAATTCGGATTTCTTCTTTGATCAGCCAGGTATTATGTTTTACGATTTTCTACCACTGTCGACAGCCATCTTTCCGTAGATACTGTTCTTCTCAGTGTTCAAGATCTCGGCTTGGACTTGGAGTTTATGTCTGTACTGAGAGACGCCACGGAGGACTGTTCAGTATAGAAATGAAAGGCTCGCTGTCGTTCCTTTATAAGTCGCTTGATATGCGCTGTCGGTAATCCATGCTTTCATCGGTTGGATGGACTCTAACAGATTTCAAAGAAACTATCGTGTGCCTTTGTAACCTAGCCAAACTCCATCCGCGCAGGGGATGGGTACGAGTTCGCTGAGCTTGCTCACAAACCGAATCCATTATTCCCGACCCTAGGTGATGGAAGGGATGGATGGACGCAATCGCAAATATCACGCTAGTCTTGGGCGCTCTGGTCAAGCCTGTTATAGACCACACAGACTGCAAACGCTGATAAAGGTTTCAGCAATCGAGTAAAGGCCGTAACCATAGTCACATGCACTCAAAAGCGGGGTTTTCTAAGTCGGCTCTACGTTTTCCCGGAATGCTTTGCGATAAATAGACACATACTCCTCCGTTCCGCTCTGCTGTCGGTGTTAACGATGAATTGAATAAACCTCGATCGATATTTGATCGATATTTGATCGATATTTGATCGATATTTGATCGTTGTGATATACTGGAGTAAGGGAGCGGTCACAAAGTATGTGTAAGGGGGGGTGGAGGGTATTTTAAAATCTAGCCATAAAGTTTGGTACCCCCCAAAAGCATCGGAAAACCTTTAGTAACCCCCCCCCCCCACAAAAGTGATGAAATGTTTCGTAACCC
>JANVCJ010045659.1:0-13493 GCA_026413505.1 Epizoanthus ramosus | reverse complement strand
ATACACCATTTTTCTAATGCAAAATTTCACTAGATCCAGTCCTTCGTGGGGGCAAAATGCGATGTTTTTGTTGAATTGATGAGACAAAATGTGACCGAGTAATGACTTTTTGCCCCCACGAAGGACTGGATCTAGCTAAGTTTTGCATTAGAAAAATGGTGTATTACAGTATAACGAACAAAATAGGAATACATTTTGACAAATTTCGGAAGGTATAAAAAATCAGAAAAAAAGGCCTGTCGGAAAATAGAACCGTCTGAAAATTTTAAGCATCCGATCCTCTCTATTCCAAGTTCGTTATCGTTTTCAGGCGTATCATATATATTCGCCTGTATGAAAGATATTTTCGTCCCGCGAAATTTGTCCGAAATGTGAAAAAAGGTATCAAAAAAATTGGACGACACAATTTTTACGTCCGGACATGCACACGCACACAGTCATACAATCTTTATAGTTATTTTGACCCAGAAAGTAAGTTTCAGCAAAATAACCATTATTAAGATCTAGTAAGTTAAACACTTAATAAATTTAGCGAATTCATGGAAAATCTTATACACTACTTGCTAAAAAATAAAAATTACCAAAAACCGAAGTATTTGCTAGATACAAACCAAATTTTAAAAAAAAACATGTCAAGGCCACAACTCACAAGGGATTATATTATTACTAATCAGTGTTTATATCGTCAAAACAAATCGAGAAATCACAACTCACAAGGAATCCGGAAAATTTTAATTTTAATTTCAAAAACTGAGTCAGTACTTGTCGGGTTCTATCTCGTTCTTAATGAAATCGCTAAATCTCGAAATCTGTAAAATAAGTCGCCACTAATAATAAAAGCCAACTTTATATGCTTATTGGCGATAAAAGTCCTTTGTATCAACGACATTGCCTTATTCGTGAAATCGGAAATAGGGACGGCTTCATTGTTAATAAGATATTTAGTTCAGTCATAAATCGCACGGTCGATATTAAATTTAGCGAATGAACCGTAATTTATAAACGAGATATGTTTATATTTTACTTCTATGAGCTTTTCCAGCACTTGAGTAACGATATTTCTTTGATCAAACTTCCGATAAGGTATTCATCGGCTCGTGAAAATGAAGATTTCAGTTATATATTCACTTTCAGATCTAACTAACAAATCATTAGTTTGAGACATGAGAATCGATATTTATTTTCTATATCAAGTAGGCCAGTAGAATCTGCATTTTATCTCGACAATGGCAAATCAAAGTTTCTGTGTCTAATGGTTCGTAATTAATAGAAAGATGAAGTGCTCTTAATTTGACACAGGTAACATCTTCATTTGATATACTTGAAAATAAACACCATTGAACTTTTCAGCTGTTACTAAACCTAAAAGCTCTTATTGCTTTTCAAATATAAATTAAAAGACAAAAATGTGATTGTGACATAATCTTCCTATTCATAAACGACAGAATTCTCGCCTTATTGAATGCCAAAAATAGAACCTCACTTTTAATTTTACATAACTAATAATTTGAGCAATAAAAAAAACCCGGACAAGAATTCAGCAAGAATGTCAAACTTGTCACGCCCGCCAAGTCTTTGTCATCAGCCGCGCTGCAAATATCAAAATAATGAGCAGTTTGAAACTTGAAACCGACATGCCGTGCTTCCTTGTTCGTTTCAGCATGTTTATTTCACTTGTGAAATGAACACGCAACACTGAGCAACTGCTGTCAGTTTTCAATTTATTAAATCTGAAGACAAACGAGTTGTTATTTTATTAATATATTTCGCCGGTATAGATCCAAAGTCAAGTAGAAGTTTACAAGTTTGGATTCAAACATGCCTTCGGTCTTGCTTTGACTTTGAACCTAGAGCCACCAAATGCGTGAAGTTTACACTAATAATTTGCAACGCGCGGTTCATATTCTTCAATAGAATACTATAATCTATTCTGATTTTAAAGAGAATACTCATTGTGCCATCTCCACGGGGCAATCGTCTCTTTCAGTTTCATATGAGCGAGAAGAAGTAAAAAATGCATAAAACATCAGGGACTGCAGATGTCAATGTTTGTCTTTTGTAATCTTTTCTCCACTGACTTGCGGTGAAAATAAGAACTATAAAACCTGGTAACTCAGAAACCAACTAGAATCCGCTTACAATAAGCAACTTATGGACTCATTTCATCACCCATGGTTCATCAAGGTAGCATAGAAACTAACTCTTACCTACGTTACTTCTTGAAGGATAAAATTCCAACAGTAACAAACACTGTTATTTGGTTACCATATAATCGTAGGTATTCACACGCACAGAGTCGGCTGCTAAATTTCATGCGTATACTATAGAACAGATTTACCACTCCACAAGTGAGTGGGCCTGATTGAACAAACCAGCAACACTTTCTGCAGTGAAATTGATCACTAAATCAAGTGTTATCCGATGGCAAACACTTTGAACTAAAGGCATACTTACTATTTATACTCTTTGCATCTCCGCACAATGATGGTGAAGAATGACTCGAAAACCATGAGAACAAGCCCAACCATTAACCACCAGTACTTTGGGTTATTGTTCTGACTAACGACCACCAGATATACAGTGAAAATTCCATGTACAAAGAAAAGAACTCTTGTGAATATAGCACTGACAAACTTGAAGAATGCGACCATTTTGGCAGAAGTTTGAACGTCCCGATGTGAAATGCCTCAAGAGTCGACGAACCGATTGTTAGATGTCGTGATTTGCATACGTGCTGTTTATGCTGTTGATAGGGGCAATGAAGATAAGATCACTTTCAAGTGTTAACTAAGGTCACAAGGTGAACAAAGTGACGCCTGATTGTGTGATGCTCATTAAAAGGGTGTACGGTGATTGGCTGGAATTAATGAATATCAATCTCTAAATCTTCGTTGAGGCAATGAACCCATTGCAATGAACCGACCATCGACCTATTCAGGGTTAATTGGTTCTGACTGATAGCATGCAAGAAGTGAAGAACGTCTGAATTTAGATCAGACATACATACTCAACTCTAAATCAATATTCGAAATGAAAAATATAACATGAACGCATACAGTTTGTAATTAACTAATAATATAGGAATGCTAAAGAAAAATCCTGAAAAGGTTTGAAAACAATCGAAAGAATGAGTCCATACAATTTCTGTCAACTTGGTACCGTGTGACTTCAGTCGGTTCCCTTTGTACTTTCGCAGCATGGAAACAATGAGATTTCAGTGGTTGATTAATTTCGTTACGTATTTTGGCTGCATTGCAACTTTTAAAAACTTATCTCACTGATCACTGAATTGAAAACAAATCGCCGCACCAAATGAAATGGTTTTAATCGTCGCGCTACCGCCGAACTGCCTGTGCTAACGTCGAATTTAATTCCTGAATTTTAGTTCGAAATGGCAGTAGCGATATAACACGAGGTTTGAAACAGGCCTTGTTACTCCGCGTTTCAGACGAAGAACTAGCCTGTTGAGGTTAGAGGGGTACATGTATGTAGAACCCCGTGCAATCGTGCAATAAGAAGAAAAACAACTTCTGTAATACTCGACTGATCTGGGTTGAATTCAAACAAATCGATAAATCAAGTGTCTCCCTTTTCTGACTGAGCTAGGTCATAGGTCTTCACTTTCAGTGAGAGCTTATTACACTGGAACCACTCATTCAGATGATTTATTACAACAACAACAACAACAACAACAACAACAACAATAATATTAATAACAACAATAACAACATAGTAAACACATTGAGGCATTGCAAAATGCGTATGAGAACTGTTAGCTAAATTAAACAACAACAACAACAACAACAAGACTTTTTTGTACCACTAATTTGTACATTCACGGATATACTATCAAAATAATTGAGACATTGAGACAATAATTTGGATCCGATATCTAAGTTCTAACTTATCTGAATAATAAATAAAGTCGGGTCCGATTTTGACCTAGAAATTAACATAAAGCGAAAATAAATACTAATTCAAAACAATCTAATGACGCAAATATAGGAACGAGATTCAACAAGTTAGAATATGAAAATCACTGAAATTTACACAATTACAAGAGCAAAAAATATATACATTCAATAGAATAAAACACTAATAGTAATACTCATTACTAATACTGCTGAATAATTAATTTTATTAAATGACAGTACTGATTCTCAGGTCCGTAACTAAATTCCGGCGTTCCGATTGGCTGAAACTTAGGTCGGTAACTTACCATAGAGACTTTTAGTCTGTAGAGGACTTCAAAATAATGTCGAAAGAAACAAAAGTAAATACAAATGAGCCATATAATAACAATCTTAATAACCTCGTTTGCTCGGTATGTCCGGGAGAATACTTTGCCCTTGGTCATCCGCGAGGTCTGTACAATGAAAGACCTTGGGCAAAATACTCTTCCTGACAGACCTCGCACTAGGTTAGGCAAGATAAAAAAAATTGTTTAGCGTCCACCCATCTCAAGTTTTCCAGGTCAGGAGGGCGGTTTTTTTTTGGCAATGAGGCTTATTTTGTCTTAATTAGACAGTGGAGCACCAGTTTGCACCTTCTACCAACAACAACAATATATAAGAAAAAAATATTTTAAAAATCTGGTTCAACAAATCACAAAGGCTATTGCGGCAAACAAAGAAAAATCAGTCTTCAACTGTAACCTTCCATGATCACCTCGTGGATCTCGTGTTGAATTGAATAAGAATGGCGTCAATTTAACATGAGCAGAAGCGTATGAGAACGAGAACGGTCGTGTATACTTGAAAACATATGCTTTACGAAAATAAAAAAATAAAAAATAAATTGAGGTCGGGAGCATTTCTCAGGTTAGGCGGGGACGCTAAACAAGTAATTTTTTTAATTTGGCCTTTAATATTTTAAAAGATGTTTTTAAGTTTTATTTTTGAATATGGAGTTGATAAGAATTTAAGATTGTCGTTAACGAATTTCCATGCCTAAGTACTTGGTTGTTACAACTAAATCTTGATCTTTATGTGAGAAAAATATATTCATTCAGGAGAATCCTAGCAGTTATTCCTCTGTTTGCAGTGCGTAGCTTTATAATAACCTAGTAAGTAGTTTGGGCGCACCCGGCGCCGACTGCCTGAGTTAATCACATAAATGCCACCCAAAAAGCAGCCTTGGGGTTTTCCCAGGACAACTATTTTACTATTTTTTTGCGGGAGGGGGGGGGGATTTCTGCAGGTGGATTTTATTGAGACATTTTATGTACGTATTCCAAAAAGGGGAAAAAAGGCGGAAAAAAGTCAAATGTTTGCCCCATCACGGCACCGCGCTTGGCATGCCGGGAATCACGCGGGAATTGACCGCGGGATTCCCGACCTTGTCTTGCGGGCTCAAAGGCATGCGCATTGTCAACTATACGTGGCAAGACCGCAGACGCACAAGTCAGTTTGACAATAACTCAGACATACAAATAGACAGAAAAATGTATAATTTCAGCAATTTTACTTTGCAGACGTTCATTTTATAGCTTTTGCAATATAAGTAGGGTAGTATTTGTGTTGGGAATTTGTAGTATTTTTTGTGTGTAGCTGCTAAATTTATGATGGCAATGTCAATGTGTCGGCGATCCAGAGCTTGTTTTTCCAGCATCTTTGTTGTGGCACTTCTGTTACAAGGATGTCTATGTAAGTATGGCTACATACTAACATAGTTTAGTTAACTACTGTATTTGTGTTTTGTATATTTTAATTTAGTTTCAAAGGTAACGTGCAAATCTTCTGTAGGCGAGGAAGGACAACAAGACGGCGGAAATAGTGACTCGTCTAACTCTAAGGTGAGAATTGAGCTGGGTTCGATTTGGACTTTGACTGCATTCATGAGCATGCTAGCAAGTACGTTACTATAAGCCTATCTAGATATACGTCTAGGTCAATTATTTTTGTAAATATTGTGGGAGTTAATTTAGCTTCACTTCTTCTATACCTCAGGAAAACTACCAAAATGAAAATGAGAATAGAGATTATGTGGACACTACAAACAAACAAACTTTTGATAAAGAATCTCCAGTGACAGAAACAGAAGAGGAAAACCAAGATGAACAGGAATCAGCTCAGAGAACTGTAACAGAAGGTATGAAAGACTTACCAAGTGACTCACCTAAAGTAGATGGTTTTGGGAATTTGCATGACACAAAATCTAGAATTGATGACACTGATAATATTGGAGATGGTGATCAGATCTCCCAAAGGACAGAAGAGCAAGTTAATGATCATGATGATAAAGAATCAGGAAAGATAACCCCAGCTGATGTTCATAGTTCACAGGATGAGAAATCGGGTTATCAATTAGACCAAAGCAAATCTGAGGCAGCAAGCAGTAGAAAAGTTAATGTTAAAACGGCTGCTCCTAAGAAAGTACCAAGCAAAAAGAACCGTGGACAGAAAGTAATTCATAACTGGGATACTGGTCCAGAAGATTTTGAAATGGACGATGATGAGATGGGTGCACCACGTAATGATGAATATCATGATGAGTATGACCAGGGTAGTTTGGATGATGATGATAGTGACAGAGATTCACGTCCTTCCGAAAAGTCTGCTTACCGTGATAGTGCTGAACCACCCAGTGACGATGGCAGCCTGCATGGTGATGATACAGATGCATCTAGTGACGATGTTGGTGATGACATTGACACTCATGGTGATGAAAGTGATACACCCAGCAGTGATGCTGATGATAGCATAAGTGAGGATGATGCTGATCATGATGGCGGAAGTGCAGATGGTGGTGGTGATAGTGTTAGCAGAGAGCATGAAGATTTGAAAACTGAAATCAGGCAGCTGCAAGGTGATGAAAGGGCTGCTTTAATAGTAACTGAAAGCGCCTTTGTAGAAATTGCACTGCCATGCCTGAGTCAGTTGTGTGTGTGATCTTCCAGATTTTAAATAATATTCATATTCCAAAACCGACTTGAACCTTTATTTCAGGATTTCAACTCAAGTACTAGCTATCCAATCTACATGACTGTATAAATAAGAGAAACCATTAACAAGACGGAGTTATTGCTTTAAGGTTTTTTCATACAGTAACTAGGTAACTATTTTGATAGCTAGCGTCATATCATTGTGAAGACCAGTGTCATCTGTATCTACATCAGTACATGTAAATGTACCTACATTATATTTTGAGTCGGAATGTGAATGATGTGAGTGAAACTGTTTTTCATAATCTACATGTAACTAATACTTTTCATGATTCAGTTATTAACTGTTTAAAACAGAATTAATGTAAAAACAAACTAATTTACTACATTCAATTAAATTACATCATTGAAATAGTTCTGTTAAATTCAGTTGAGATATGCCATAACATTGATAATATGAAGCGTGCATTCAGCTGGACTAAAATCACACAGCAGTTAAGCTTAAGGCATGGTTGTGTAATTTGTAACATACAGGAACAATAATATATATTCTTACTGTTAAATTCAGTTAATTAATATAATTATATGTTAACACATGAGAAGTGAAATTTAGCTGAACAATTCGCAACAATCAGGAACATACATGTAACATAACACATTGTAAGGAATGGTTGGTTGTTCTTGTGATGGAGAAAATGTTATTCAAAGTAAATTATTTTCTAATTGAGTTGCATACATGTTCATGTACTTCTAAGTCATTTAGTTCAAGGACGTGCTGTTTGCCTGTTTCTGTTGCCAGTATTTTAGTACCAGTAAATGTTTGGCAGAAAATGAAAAACAGCACTTCAATCCCCTCCCCTGACCAACTGCATAATGCAATATAAATAAATATAATTATGTGATCATTAATTTGAAATTCATGTATTGTTGGTCAATGTATTCATATAGTAATGGTTTCAGACATACACGTAGAACTGTACAGGCTTACATGATTGTATATTACATACGTGTACATGTATTCCACGAAATACTGAATGTACAGTGTACATGTTATTAAAATATCTGTTATTGAAGTTCTTAATGCTTGTTCTAATACCACTAGATAATGAATATTAAAATTCATCTTTTGCACTTTTAGAAGAAAACAAAGAGATAAAGAAAGAAAATGTTGACCTGCAAGGTAAGAGATCTAATTATGCACTGGCAGATCTAGTGGGGGGAGGGCATGGGGGGCATGTTCCCCCTTTTCATTGCTTAAGTTAATAGTTTTAGTCACGCTATATTGACATTTAAATGTGTTAGGTAATTTGTGTCTCAGTGTCCCTCCCTTAAAAATTCTTGGATCCATCAGATTTTAAGTTTAATTTTGTGAATTTGTGGATTTTAAGGTTTTGTGGGTTTCTATTTTGCAGTTTGGAAGGATGCATTTCACCCTGAGAGAAGAAATGTTTGGTTCTAGTGAAAATTCTTGGAAACAAAAAAATTAATGAAGTTACTGCTTAAAATCTTTGTTTTTTTGCTTCGAGAATGGGAGAAAGTTGTAACTGTGGAATTTTTATTTTGCACGAGATTTTTTGCAGTCACTTCTAATTAAAACTAATTTTTAGGAATTCCTGAAAATCCTCAACAATTTAAAAAACTAATTCCTGCAAAAAAAAACTCCTGCCATATGTACGGTAGAATGTACTGAAAATAATAGAGTTGGATCATTAACTTTGACTGTTATCTCTATCATAACAGAGGAAGTGGGTCAGTTGCTTTATAAAGATGCCATGATCCTCCTCAACAACACACACAAACCTCTGTACAAAGAGTAAGTACATGTAATTATAATTATGAAACTCTTATTAATTACCACTTACCTAATTAAGTCTGTATCTTTCAGTCATCAATCATTCACAAAAATACTTGGGATATTACATGGTGAAAATTACCGGTATTGAAAGCCAGGTAGACAGTAGTTTAATTTATCACTCAGACATTTTAATTTATAGATATTTATAAGTACTGTACAAACTGATATTCATAGTGTTTTTATTTGCCGTACAGTGCGTATAGACTCTTGGAAGATGCTGCCATCAACCACAACTACACCAAGGCACAGGAGATGGTAGCATTTTCATATTTGGTAGGTTAATTGTTCAAAACTAGTCTATTCTTATTATTCTGTTCCAATGAGTTCGTTATGGATTGATTTGAAAGAACTAAATAAATGAAATAATCAATATAATTATAAATAAGTACTGGATGTATAATATAATTATTAATATTTTAATTTTGCATTGATTTGCTATCCCCCACATGTATGTATTCATAACTAATTTGTTTTTACATTTGTTGTGCAGTATGGTGATCATCTCCCTCGTAATATCACAAGAGCACATGAACTGTTCATGAGCTTGGCTGACAAGGGATCACCCGTAGGACAGCAGGTAGGTCCTGTAGACAACTATCAATGAGATATAATACTTTGTTAAAGAATTTCCCAATCAGCAAGTTATCTAGTACATGTAATATACCAGCTACTAATGAAGACCATACTGAAAAAGATGGCAACTGGTACATTTACCCATAATTCATAGTGCACAAAGACCCTAAAACACTGAAAAGTCCCAAAAACCTTAAACCTAGCATTCACAATTGTTTTTATTACAGATGTGCCTGTTCACTGTGTTAGGTTTGCAAGGTATTGTGGTTATATTATGTATTGTATTATACAGGGCCTTGGATTCATGCATGCGACTGGTATTGGAGTCAACTCAAGTCAGGCCAAAGCTTTAGTGTACTACATGTTTGCTGCACTTGGTGGAGATCTCAAGGCACAAATGGCTATGGTAAAGTTACAGGGGGACTAGTGGGTGGGGACCAACTCGAAAGGGCAGGAGATGGGGGTGGGGAACATTGGATATGGGAAACCTAACGGCACAAATGACTATGGTAAAGTTACAGGGGGACTAGTGGGTGGGGATTAGCTAGAAAGGGCAGGGGGTGGGGTGGGTGGACTATTCCTTATGGCACAAATGACCATGGTAAAGTTACAGGGGGACTAGTGGGTGGGGATTAGCTAGAAAGGGCAGGGGGTGGGGTACTATTCCTAATGGCACAAATGACCATGGTACAGTTAGGGGGTACTTGTGGATGGGGACCAGCTAGAAAGGGAAGGGGTGTGGTTGGGGACTATGGGATATGAGGAACCTTAAGGCACAAATGACCTTGTTAAAAGACCAGAGCTCTAGAAAGGGCAGGGGATGAGAGTGGACGACTATGGGATGTAGAGGACCTTAAGATATAATTGACAATGGCAAAGTTCCAAGGGAAGTGGTTGGTGATTGGTTGGTGAGACTATGAGATGTGAGTAGCATGAATGTTCACAGTAATTGTTATGGTAAAGTTACAGGGGGACTGGTAAGAATAGAAGATGAAGGGTTAGTTCTGGAAATGTTGTGATCTCAAATCTTCCATTGCCATTGTGAAACACAGCATTACAATTATAATGACTTTATTTAAGTGACATTGCAATTTTCCAGTTGACACCACTAATGGAGGGTACTATTAAAATACAATGTATCATTCTGTACATAGCTATATACAATATACAAATGCCCTCTACATTGTCTCTCCATTCCACTGTTCAAACTGTTCCCCTCTTTCCAGAGTTACCGTTACTGGTCAGGTGTTGGAGTGAACCAGAACTGTGAATCGGCACTAACATTCTACCGTAAAGTTTCAAACAAAGGTAAGCTACTGACCGTATCTGAACAGTAGGTTGAATATCTCCAGAATACTCTCAGCCATAGTAATTGAGCCACTTTATCTCTGTGCGAGTATTGCAAATATAACAATGCAAATTAATCTAACTTTCAAAAGCAGAGTGACTAATATCCTAGGAATCCTGAAGTGGAAAACACTTTGCAGGCAAAATGAAAGAACTTATTAATATACTCAACTTAGTTGACATAATGTTCGCTAAAAAGGTTAAAATATATATAGGCTGAAAATATTTTCTAAAAAAGGGTTTTAAAAATTATCGAACGTTTTTGACGTAAGTCATCTTCAGGTTTTTAATACTCAACTTATTTTCTCAACTTACTCTCTTCAACTTACTTTCTCAACTTACATACATTCTGAATTTTGTGGGATCCAAAACCATCACATAAACTAGAATGAAGCAAAAACGTTTGCCTATTTTTGCCCTTTGACAGTCATTGGCCTGCCATCTTGGATTATGACGTCAGTGAGTTCCCGTTCCCAGGCCTTTTGCCATACTTTTGTTTTGATTGTTGACCATCTGTGGCCTGGAACATGAACTCACTGACGTCATAACCCATCACCTGTAACATCAACTGATCTTGGCTGTATCAGGTGTTATTAGTTACATCCCCGAATGACAGCCCTACTAACCAACTACATGTAAGTTGGTTGCAGTATTGACTTAAAAACCTTCAGTGTGTTCTGTGTGATTAATTATTTTAAGTACACTCTAGATGTTAACTTGACAAACTATTAAAACTTACATAAATTTATACTAACTAAAATACTG
Organism: Epizoanthus ramosus; assembly: GCA_026413505.1. Lineage (NCBI taxonomy): Eukaryota > Metazoa > Cnidaria > Anthozoa > Zoantharia > Epizoanthidae > Epizoanthus > Epizoanthus ramosus. The sequence continues at coordinate 2,070 of JANVCJ010045659.1, read as the reverse complement.
TTATATAAATAGGCATAAAAACTAGTATGGAGTACATGTATCTTTAAATAAAAATACAACACATAAAACTTGTTGATGTCACAGTTTGGTTACTAAGTTTCCTCCTTTATGAAGTCAATTCGATTGTACTAGACAAGTATAAGTAAGTAATTCCACAGTACAGATGTTGGATTGTATCTGGTTGATGTTGCTTTTGTTGGAACCCTACAGTGGCTGAGGACGTGTCACTAGCTGGTGGGTCAACTGTACAGAGAATCAGACTCATTGATGAGGAAGAACAGGTAGGGTTTGTTGAGTGCAGAATAATCGAGCAGTCAATCAGTCAATTAGTCAAACACTCACTTAATCAACCAATCAATCGATCAATTAATCGATCACCCTTGGAATCAGTCAATCAATCAATTAATCAGCATGTATAAATGTACATCATTATAACAGAATGTGTGCAGGTATAAGTGAAAAGAGTATTGTTTCATGCAGAAGTCTCTTTTTGATTCTTGCTTTTTATGGCACTGACATTCTAATTTGTAACTATTGAGATATATCATTACTTTGTGCTTGTTTGATTGACCCTGGAACTCCAATCAGTTGTTGCCAGCCCACAAAATTAACAGGAATTTAATGTCACCTGTAAGTACATATGAAAGTCTGTGCCAACCAAGGATTAGAGAAGTGCTGGCACTTTCAACTCCAGTTTCTGTAACATGAAGCAGCTGAAAGTATTAGCAAATAGGCAAGTGTTATTGTGGCTGCTGTTGACCAGTAAAATCATCACAGCAGCTGCGAGTAGTTTTTTCAGTGTCTACACCCCTACACACCCCTGACAAACTGGCAGCGAGACAGCATTGAACAGTGACGTGTATGAATGCACATATACCATTTGTTCTGCGTTCTTTCGATCTATATTATTTTCACATCAGATCATTATTTTGACCTTGGAAGATAATTTTACAATGTGGAAGTTTTAACACAGATGACTCGCGAGTCAAAGCGAGTCAACTTAGTGTTAGTCATACGAGTCACTATTGTTTCACCTATCTCATTAACTTTTTTGACTCTAGAGTCATCGAGTCACAAGCCATGTTACGTTACCTCTGGGCAGTACTGTACCTGTGAGCTGTACACATAATTATTATTTTATGTAGTATAATAATACATATATTATAATTATATAATTATATATTTAAAATTTCTTTACAGGGTGGCACTGGTGCTGTTCTTGATGAAGATCTAATTCAGTACTACCAGTTCTTAGCTGACAAAGGAGATGTGCAGGCACAGGTTTGTTACTCTAGAATGCAGAGGCTGAGAAAGCTGCCTTAGGACTGACATAACTATACGTAATACATTCATGCTGTTGATATTAATAGTATTAATTACTGAGCCTATCTTCATGAAGGTGAATGTATGATGTGTATGTATGTGAGTATAGAAACAATATGAACAACTAAAGTACTCCTCTCAAATGGATGTTCACTGTTCTGAAAGGCCTGAAGAGTAGTGGGTTAATCCCAGGGCCCAGTTGTTCGAATGTGGGTTAACATTAACACCCAGGGTTAAACACTTAACCCATGATTGAGATTACTGCCTTGTTGACTGATTTGGGCTATCGTGTCAGGTTTAGTATACATACCGTAACTGGATATCAAAGGAATGTTAATCTTTATAGGCACTGTTCAAATTATGTTTTGCAGATGAAGCAATCTCATTCGAAATGTGGCTTTAATAAACTTCTGTTAAGGTTAACCCTCTTTCAAGCAACCGTGCCCAGGTGGTTAGTGGATATATGTCCAGCTATGGCTGGTTTGCACTCAATCCCCAGAGACTCAAATGACAAAGGGAGTGGCGGCCATGTTGGTGTACAGAACAAAATAATCTAGTTACAAATCTATTGTTATTGTACACCAACACACGTGGTGGTTATGACATCACATACAAACCACGAATATCAGGGTTCGCACAGGCCTTGAAAACTCCTTGAAAAATGGGTCAATCCTTGAAAACTCCTTGAATTTTGAAATTTTGGCTTTTGTCCTTGAAAAGTCCTTGAATTCTTTCAAAAATGCCTTG
>JANVCJ010045548.1:0-13498 GCA_026413505.1 Epizoanthus ramosus | reverse complement strand
CTTTCGTCTATTCGTTCATTCATCCATTCATTCATTCATTCATTCATTCATTCATTCATTCATTCATTCATTCATTCATTCATTCGTTCATTCATTCGTTCATTCGTTCATTCAGTCATTCGTTCATTCTATTCATTTATTCATTTATTTGTTAGTTCATTTATTTGTTTGTTTGTTTGTTCGTTCATTCGCTCTTTCGTTCATATGTTCACTCATTCATTTATTCGTTCGTTCATTCATTCATTCATTCAATTATTCATTCATTCATTCATTTATTCATTCACTCATTTGTTCATTCATTCAACGACAATCATTCATTTTTTTTCATTTCTCCTTCTTTCTCTTTGTTTATTTTACATTTGTATACTGATTTACAGGTTTGTGTTATTTCCTTCCTTCCTTTTCTTTTCTAGATCATTTAAAACTTACCAACAATTAGTACAAGTGTGCTCTCGTTCTTGTTTATGTTCCATTTTTCTTGTTCGTACGTCACTGTATGAGGATCGTTGAATATCTCAATACGTACACAGGCAACTTGACAGACACGAGCTGGGCGTGGTCAAACGTTATCAGTTCAAGGAGATGCTGGAGGCACGCTTCAACATCCGCCTCAGCGAGGAGCAGCTGGTCGCGATACTGAAGCTAATTGATGTGGACACAAGTGAACGGCTGGTGCCTTATCCACAGTTCCTACAGCTGTTCAGTGCAACAAGGTACTTAGTACTCTCACTGATATATTGTGTGTCAGATAATATGAGAGATGGGAGCATTCCTCATTAAATATGCTGTATTGGCAGTAGCACTAACAATAGCACTAACACTAGCATTAGCATTAACATTAACATTAGTATTAACATTATCGTTAGTATTAGTATTAGTATTAGTATTAGTATTAGTATTAGTATTAGTATTAGTATTAGTATTAGTATTAGTATATTGTTGTTAAAAGTTATTGTTGCAAATAAGCAAGAGCTCCAAACTTCAACTTGTTTTCCCTTGCTCGAGCTTTAGGATCTGTTGATCCTGTTGATTGTTGTAGAATTATTGTTGAAGTCAAACATCGGATTAGGATGCTAGATTTGTGAAGTCATATAAAGTCAATGAAACCACTAATTGCCATTAGATTGGTAATGGATAATTTATTAATTACATCAGATTTTTACCTTATTCTTAGCGTGGTTAGCCTGCTAACATAATATGTGTTACGGTTTGGCCACTTTCTGCCCCCTCCCCTCTCCCCTCAGAGCACTCCTCATAAACGTCCAGTGTGAATACATTTAATATATTATCAATACATTCGTTTTCCACAATATGCAGAAATGAAGCGAATATAGCAAACAGTCCATCCAGGCCTTCATCTGTTATGCGTCCAAGAACTAGCCCAAACCAGTCCCCGGTAGCACTGTATTCTCCGCGGTCCTTATCAGGGAGCAGGGATCTGGAGCGTAGTGCAACACAGGCAGACTTGGGAAGGAAAGATCAGTCTCCGCGAGACCCGAACTCTGTAAGTTTGGCCAACTGAACCTCTAGTGTACTAGAAATGCTGGAATCTGTAGGCGGGTTCACTTAAAAAGTCGTCATTACATGGTCATATATAATAAAGCCATGAACTTTGAAGATCTCTTAAATTTCAGGCCTGGACTGAGATTATGGGATGCGAGAAAAACCTCATCGCAGGCCACTGCACAGTGTTGCGATAATATGCGATTTAAACACGAGTGATAAAAATTGTCCAGAAGGTGCGCCAGGCTTTATGGAATTACTTGTCATGTGTTTATGCCTTACTTTTATCAATAAGTGAACAGATTCACTTTGTCTAAAAATGAACTGGTTAAAAAGAAATCAACTTTTACATAGACTAACTACGAGAATCGAGCGGTATACGGAAGAGAAAGGTTTTGGAGAAGCGAGTGCGTGAGAACCTTGCCCAATCATTCAATCAACCAATCAATCCTTTATTTCATAATGAATAGCCTAAGAACTATAGAACTCGATCAAAATACGATCGTTTTCTAAAATTAATGTACATTCACATACAATACTAATACTTCTAAGTTTCTAAATAATATTATTTTAACATTATTCTAAAAGACTAAAACGATATTCTTAAAACTACATTCATACCTAAAATTACATCATTAATAAAACCATTTAGTAATAAAATCAGAAATGTTGATCTTAAAATTCTACACTAATAGGCTTGGTAAGGAATTGTGTTAGGTCAGCAATATTTCGAATTTCATTAAGCAGATTGCCCAGTTTTTAAACGCCTACTCGTCCGCCATATTTTCTTTTCATATCGCTGGACGAATTTGAAAAGTAATATAATCATGCTTCATCATAGTCTACCACCTGCACTGGAACTTCTTGTTTAAGCTTTCTCTATGCCCGCTTGAATATATCCCCCACAAATTGAGTGCTGAGTGCAATCGTTTCCTACCATTTCACTCTTTTGATGAATGTTGGCTTTTAGAAAAATTCCAAAATTAGCTCATGATTGAATGTTGCTCTGCAGCTTCTAGTAAAAATCCGGGATTTACTTACAGACAAGTTTCATGTGGTCAACAAGGTAAGTTCTTGTTTATGTCTTTATTTGTTTTTACCCTGTGAACCGAGAGAGCTTATCCGTTCTCCTTCACTTTTCCCCTTTCCCCAACCGAGAGAGCCTGTTCGCAGGCTATTTGTTTTGTGTTGTGGTCTTTATAACATTAAAGAAAAGAAAAATACTCTCTCGCTCACACTATCTGCAATATGTTCATAAAATACAATTGTCATAAGTCATAAATGAATAAACTTTATTTGGTTTTCTTTCTTTCTTTCTTTTTCTTTTTCTTTCTCTATTTTTTCGTTATAAAATAATCGTACATATTCTAATAATAAATATTCAAGTTCTACACGAAATGTCCTAGTTAGATTAGGTTACACTACCCGCAGACCAGTCAAATCGTAAGCTATTTATGGAAAATATTAAAGGAATTTGAGAAACACGGAGGCATAAGGGGGGTTATTTGGACCCCCCCCTACTACTTTCAAAACAGTTCGGAATCAAAGCATGCCACTTGGCATGCAATTAGTACACAACCTACGCTACTAATTAGTTCCCATGGCAACTGCCAATTAATTAATTAACGTTATCAATATATTATTGATTTTAAACATTTAATTAGGACTACATTACTATAGCAGTACTTTTTGAGAGGAATAGTCTTGTTCAGCCCAAGTTCCCTTTAATCTTCTATAAATGACAATATTAAGTCCTGATAATCGTCCTGGTAATTAACTGTTGGTTTCTATTGTACAAGACTTTTCTAGGAATGGATATGAAAAAGAAAGGTACCTTGGACAAGGAACTTTTCAGGAGGTTGTTTGAGAGGTGAGTGTAGCGATTGGTCAATGTGCTGAGATGCGCATGCGCATATCATATCACTCTGGGCCTGGTTCCTAGAAACCTCGATTAACTTAAACCAGGATTAGGCCTAACCTCGGGTTAAATTTGTTAAACTAGGATTAGTTAATCGATGGATGAAAATGTGTTCCTGAAACGGCGATTTGTCCCTCGATTAACTAACCCACGGTTAACTGGTATGATCGCTCTGTGATTGGCTCAAGCACAAACAGGTGATGTCACATGTATGATGTAATAACCCTGGGAATGAGGCTGAGAGTGCGAGAGTTCGAACCTCGGTCATGGCAAAGATTTTTTTGTTTTTTTTCCCACTCAGAAATTTGCTTTTTGAACTCTGGAACCAGCATTTTGGTCCTTACCATTCTTTTTTGCTTCTCCTTTTCTTCAAACAAATGCATTCTTGTTCTCTGGAATGATTGTACAACATTTCTAATTATATTTTCTCTGTCGAGTGTGTTTGAACTCTCAATCAGTCAACAAAATAGAATGCTTCATGGAGAGTTTAATAAATTGAGCTTTTTATCTTGTGGCAAATAGCAGACTTGCAGTCTGGCTTTAGTTCATTTTAAATACATGTTTAACACTCCTGTGTCACGTTCTGCAGCTTTCATTTTGCTCCCACACCGACAATTGCCCGCAGGAAAAACAAGCACATGGCTTTTCATTGATAATCGGCCGATTAGCGAGTTAATCTACCTAGCTCGGTGGGTTAAACTTAACCCACAGTTTAACCCTGGGTTAGCTCTAATCGGTCTTTCAGGAATGGAATTTAATCGTTGGTTAAATTTTAACCCTGGGTTAGGGAGTTTAATCCTGGGTTAGCACTAATCGAGGTTTCTAGGAACCGGGCCCTGGAGTTCAAAGAACCTGGCCCCTTATCAAATTTCTGGAACTGCCCTCAAGAAATTTACAAATCAGTTCTCTTTGACAAGAATTTAGATATACCGTATTGTTGTGAATAAATGTCCACAACTGAATAAAGGCCTATACCCAAATAAAAACCCACCCTCTCCAAATAAATAAATGGGTTGCCCACTTCTTAATCCTTCTCAGGATATTAACAAGTGATTCCAATCAAGAGGATGCAGTGTAGTATCTCGATGTTCTATCGTGGGACTTAAAAGAACCCATGCACTTGTCAATAACAGTACATAGGCTAAATTATACCAGTGTTGTGGTCTGTCACCTCCTCTCCACTCTATAAAGTTACTGTATATTGAGACTGCATGGACTGAATTGCGGCAGCCTGCGGTGCCTTTAGTGCATTCAGTTCAATCTCCGTGATTCTGTAATGCACATTTGAACATGTATATACATATGGAAAGTGCACAATATTATAAATGCAATACCACTGTGAGTCAGTTTCAGATTATAATTGGTGAGGATGTGACGAGGATGAAATTCTAGCAGTTTTTAAAAAACATTTGAAATATAAATATTTTTGTCTATTGTCAAAAATTGTAATGTCTTAAAACATTCACATATTTAACATCATTGAGCCATGAACGATGGACAATGAACTAGAACTGACTGATAAGTGAGAAAACCTCAAGTAATATTTTGAGATAACAGAAGAAAATCGAAACACATTATATTTAGAATTTACTCATTTCTTGAATTTAGAAATAAATGCTGACATCTGAATAAATGTATCCCCTAAAGTTCAAACATTTAATAAACACCCAGGGTGTTTATATTTTGTAATAATATGATATATAATATGCTGTATAATTATTGATTTCCTCTGGAGACATCCATAGTCCATATTAAAATTAATAATAAGTAGTTATTATCAGGATATTGAAAGCTTTTACATTTTGTTGCCCACCTAGTGTATAATTTAACTTATTTGTAATTATAAATGACATTGTGTATGTCACAAAATCAGCTAGGTTCCTGAATGTATTGCCACACATCATATTGATTACAAGCAAGTAAAAGCACAACTAACTTGTCACTGACAGTAACCCTAGCTTGACTTGTATAACAAAACTTGAAACGTTTCACTTTCAACTGAACTGAAAATACGACCATCCGTAAAACGAAACAACTGAACGCTATTGTTTTAAGTTAAAGGCAAAGCAGTGTATCTATATGCACAGATGTGTGTATCTCTGTACAATATTTTTATGCATATAATCCTCAGCATTTTGTCGTGCAAAAAACAGTTGAGAATTACGAAGTTCAAATTCAAGTTTAGTTGAGGGCTGTAGCAGACGACAAGAGAGAGCCTTTTATCTGCTGTGTTGACAATATCTAACATTTATCAGGCAACAGCTCTTGCTACTAGCGACTGTTCGTGTGATCTGCACAAAAATTCAGCATATATAAGCTTACATTTGGTGAAGAAATAGCACAAAAAGACGTGATAGACTAGACCCGACTAGACGTGACGTGAGAAAAGAAAACGGAACCTTACCTTTACATGCGCTGATGAGAAAATATCCGTCTGGAGTCACATCTGAAAAGGAGAGATCTACAACTGGTCGAGTGTGTCCGCTGCATGTAAGTGGGATTTGTTTTGCCATTTTAGTGACACAATTATTGTGATATTTTTACAAAATTTCACTGAACTTAAAAGCAATACGCCGGTCCGTGACTTCCCTTGACTTTTAGCAGCAACTTCATATATGCCTAATTTTACCGTACCCAGAGCTTGCGCTGTCCCGTCGGGCCGGGGAGGGGGAGGCTTCCATTTCCACTTTCCGTTATCAGTAGTGCTTCAAATAGTTTCACTGGCACGGAAGAGCAGCGGCCCCTTCAAAAATATATAAATAGGGGGGGGGGGTGAGGAGAAAATGAGTTCTTTGTTGTGGTTTTGAGACTGTTATTTTCAAACTCCCCCCCCCAAATGTTCTACAATTGGTTTAGGATTTAATGGTGCCGAAACCAATTGCAGAATTGCACACATTTTAGGTATTCGCACTGATGATCAGTTACTGATTTGTGTTTTATTTCAGCGACATGTAGTTGTCTGTTCAAATGTAATTTGTAAGTGTTTTATAAGTCTCTTGAGTCTTGGGGGCTCGAGGGCTGCTAGGGCAATTTTTTTTCCAGCCGGGTTCATTGCGCATTCCGTTCTGCGCATCATTGTTCAGTTAGGTTTAGTATATACGTGAGAGCCGATGAACCCGATCTAATGTACCCGGGGGATACTCCTTGTAGTCGACCATACAGCTACAGGGAGGCTCCGCCCGGAAGGGGTCCCTTTTTCGTGCTGAAGATACAGGAAAGGGTTGTACTATATTAAAGGGCAGATAAAATCGATATTTTGGTATTTTAAAGGATAGTGTGAAAAAAAACTGAACGAAGGCAGCACATAAACACAGTGTATTTCGAAATATTTTACATGCACATAAGACTAAAAATCGCCATCACTGTTTTAAGCAAAAACGCTTTAGAGATCGTTTGTCAACGTAGAACATTGAATTCCGAATACAAAATCCCATACAAGGGGTATTGTTTTCAACTGAAGGTATATTAAAGGGGTACCTTTTTTGCGAAAAACTGGTATATAAAAGGTTAAGGGGTTGAGTCTCCGTATGAAATGTTCTTGAGTATACCCCCCGGTCCAATGTATGCCTGACCAGTTGCCGTGTGTAGTTATCAGGAAGACAACCGATCATTCCAGGTATGTGCTGAACTGAAGGTGTCTTTTACGGGTTCAAGAATTGCGAAGAGAACGTAGCTCCATTTCGGAACACAGTGCAAGGCTTTATTCAGTTTAAAGGCGGGAACTGTATGTCCCCAAAAGTTAGCTCTTTTTGACAGTCACTATTGGTACTTGATGAAAGTGGTTGGCTTTTTTTAACTGAAATAAAAAGGCAGACGTACCTAACCATCCTTAGGGTGCTGTTCGCGCATTTAGTTTAGACGGTCCGACTAAGACAAAATCAGATCATGAAAAGCATATCCTACGATCTGACACGGACCGACTTTTGCTATGACAGATTGTGACGGTCCGAGTCGGTCTGTGACGATCCGTCAACATTCAATACCCCCCCCCCCACCATCCATGCAATTATTTTTTTAAGTGTCTCACCATCTGACACGGACAGACTTTTTGCTATGACAGATCGTGACGGTCCTCCGAGTCGGGCGCATTTTTTTTCCAGCCGGGATGTGGAATGAGTCGGTCGGTGATATGAAGTAATATTAAAACGTTATACGATCACGCTCAGATAGTTTTAATTCTACTAGAAAGTGTCTCACAATCGGACTTTATATTTGACGGGCCGTGGGGTACCTTAGACGATCCGACTCAGATCGTGTGTATTGGACAACCCTCACATATAAAGATGACTTCACTTGCCTTGTTTCACTGTTTCTTATTAAACGGGTAGTTCGGGGGCCATTGGAGGTGATTTTAGCCGAACACAACTCAGTAGCCTGCGAGCAGGCTCATTTGTTAAGACTGTTTTAAAAGTTCTGGGCGCAAAGGGCCGCTCGCAGGCTAAACACAACTCACAACGTAAGAATTAATATATATCATACTCTGCTTCACGTACAGTTCTCGTAAGCTCTTTTTAATGGGCTTCCTATGCATTTATTTTCAATTTTTTTCTTCTCTAACATATCTAAGTCGTCTAAGACTTCATTACATTCATTTAATCCGACTTCGTCAAAGCCGCCAGTCACTGAACAGTTTTCTCCGCATTCTACAATGCAGCCAGCCTCAGCTGCAGGGGATGGAAAGGGATCCAAAGAGCACCCGGCCCCTCCCCCTCCCCCAACAAATATCGCATACTCGTTCCTATTAAACATTAAGGCGAACCATTTGTCCGGTCTAGCCGGCCAGACAGAACTGGTTCAAGCGGAGCGTGCGAGCATTCTTCCCGCCAAAACTCACCCCAAATTCCCGCGCACCGGTCGGTCGGAACGGGACAACTGGCCCTGGTCGTTTAAAGAGTGGATAGTGCTGTCCCGCGGATAAATCCTTATCCAGTGGATAAAATAAGCTGAACAGTTAACACTTAACCGCTGGATAAGGAACATCCGCTGGATAGCGCTACCGAACTCTTTGAATAACTGGGCCTTGTGCGGTTCTAATCCTTGAGCAGTCCCAGTCTAACCAGAACCAGTTCCGATAGTTGTCGCGTTCCATTTGAGCACTCACCACTGATTCATTGGAGCCGGTCAGACCCGATAATGGAAAGCGCCCTTAGAATAGGCAAACACCGGTCAGATTAGAGTTTGGTAGGATGCTAGCTAATAAGACCAAGAGGGGATAAGTTCCGCTATAAACGAAAATTTTATGGAGGTACGTCCTCAAAAGTTGGTTTTGGCCTTTTTCTACAAAATGTACAACCACAGAAATATGTATGTCAATAATAATGGAAAAATACACGGCTGATTTGAAGTGATATCGCATGCTTTCTGTGCATGTATGAATACCATAGAAGTTTGATTTTTCAACACTTGCATTTGAACTACGCACTGCTCGAAGTTGTTCGGCTTTTGACCGAAGTGAAAAGCAGAGCTCTCAAGTCTCACGCATTGAGCGTGAGTCTCGCGCATTTCGATGTAATCTCACTCTCTCACGCCTACACGCGCATTTCTCACGCATTGGCACTCTTCTGGTAGGTAATTCTACTTTTAAGCTTTCAGAAGTGCTCATCTTTGAACACTGCCTTTCTGAGTGCCTTCGTAGATGTACTAAATGTGCATCTCTTAAGAAATTGGTGTATTTCCAGCGATTTGAGAAGTGCAACTTTCAAAACGTTTCCAGGGGAGCATGCCTCCCGGACGCCCCTAGAATTTGCTCGCGCCTTGGGCGCTCGCTCCACCAAGCCGTGATCTCACTCTTTAGAAAACTCCAAACTTGAGAGCTCTGTAGTGGACCTACATGTAACTCATGACTACACCTCTAGAATGTGACAGATTTTCCAGTTTTGATAAATATATCCAAAGTCTGTCATAGAATGTTCTATTGTTGAACCAGTTGCGTCATTTCGGCCTTTGCCGTCAGCCCCTTCCAATGAAGACCATTGATTTAGAGATGGCCTACGAAACTTGACGGTAGCAAAGTCGTCTACACTTCATTTAAAGATATATTCTTATATATATTCCGCGAATCCAATAGACAAGCCACGTACACATTTACTGATTTAAAAAATGACTGCTCCGTTTACAATAGCTTTTCCAAGCTCAATATATCTAAAATCAGGATATCCCAATGGGCGAAATAGACCTACACGGGCCTACACTACGACATGGACAATGTCTAGGCCTCTGGGGATCATATAGAATCATCGGGGGGGGGTGTATGGGGTAGTGAAACGACAGGACCAGACTCGGTGCTTGCGAGTTGCAAAAAATCAGACTCGCTTTGAATGTCAATCGAAATTTTGATGTTACCACTTTTTAAATACAAGAAACGGAAAGAGTAGGTCGAAATTGGTAAGGAGAAAGCTTGCACGTCCAATGGAAATTCGCCATACATTCTCTGTAAAAAATTCTGTTCTAAAAACTTCGCTAGCGTCGCAGTTTTTGATCAGATTTATAAACCCTCCAAATTTTCGCTACTAACTAACTTCGATGTGCTCATTCCATTTCTTGTATTTAAAAAGTGCTAACATCAAGATTTCGATTGACATTCAAAGCGTGACAAAGGTCTATTTGAAAATGTGTCCCATGGGGATCACAAGAGAACTTTCGCAAACTTTAAAACACTTATTGAGACTTGATTTCACACAAAAAATCTTGATTCTTCAAAACGAAAACTTGATTCTTTGAAACGAAAATTTGATTCTGCGAATAGAACAATGAATGCCACGTGACTATATGAACGTAAACCGTACCGCTATGCATCAAAGAATCAAGTTTTCGATTCAAAGAATCAACTTTTTTTTTGCGTAAAATCAAGTTTAAATAAGTGTTTTCAAGATCAAAAAATTCTGATCCATTGGCATTTTCATAAGCCTTTTGCTAAACATTCCAATCAGAACACAGTGTCCATGGCAATATATCTGACACAACTACCAGCAGTTCGCCCATGCACATTCTAAAGTGGAGTTTGTCGCAGCACAGCTGCTGCTGAATTGATGGCATACACCGCTATAGACACTTGGCGTTTAACTTCTTCCCAGGTTCCTTTGGGAGGTGTGAGCTCGGCGCGGTAAATAGCCTCGCGGATTCCTGCGTACCAGCTCCCGTACATGTGGATGGTTGGTGTCAAAATCACGTGCCTGCAAGGTTAACATAGATACACAGTAAGGGAAGACCTCTTAATTTTAGAGCTCAAGACATCCTCCGAGACTTGGAGGTAATTAGTCCGGAGATGAAGGGGGCCAAGGACGGGAGAGGGCCGGGGAAGGGGGGGGGGGTTCTTTTCTCTCCCTGTTTTTCTCTTAGTCCATGTTACTCACACATTAACCTATGCTCGCTTCCAATGGACTATCCCTCAGGTTCTCGAAGGATGAGCTCAACAGAGACCCAAATTTTAAGTAACCCACCCCCACCCACTTGTAGTAAAACGTCATTTTACATATCGCTATTGTACGGATGACGCTGAAACTGATAATACTGTCGACGCTAGACAAAAAAATTGGAATTTTACCTCAAAGGCTAGGTGAATGCTGCACAGATTCCTACCCTCCCCTCCCAGCACCACCATCGGCCATCCCCCTCATAAAAACACATCAAGGGATTTTGGCTCCATCCCTCAGACTGAAGAGAGTTCAACTTTCCTTCATCCTGTTTCGTAATCTTTAGTTCCTCGATTTCTCAAGTTCATCCGACAGGCGAATTTGTTACTGGCGAAATATTTATCAACATCTTTTCAATTCCAAATCCCTCTGAGAGTATGAACAATTTTAATTGTTTAAAAACGTTTAAAAACGTTTGATCGAATGGCTGTTCACAATAGCTAATAATGTAGATCCTACTCGTTATATCATCAGTATACTTTGACCGCTGACACTCAGAGCTTGTCGAAAAGATACGTGTGTGCTAGGCTGTAATAACAGTAATATACATCATGTATACCTTTGCAGCGGCTTTTCTGGGATAATGGGGTCATGGCTGACAAAGGCTCTTTCTAGAAGTAGTAATCTCGCATTGATTTTCCGCAATTCCACGGAGCTGCAAGAAAACCAAAACAATCTAATTTGCGAAGAAGAAGAAGAAGAAGAAGAAGAAGAAGAAGAAGAAGAAGAAGAAGAAGAAGAAGAAGAAGAAGAAGAAGAAGATCGACGAAAATAATGATGAAGATAAAAAGCTTCTTTATCAGCAGCCATGTTTCTCCTATAATTAATCGAAATTCTAGACATTCATTAAGCCGTTGGAAAGAACCCACGCACTTGTCGATAAGAGTAGGCTAATGCCGGTGTTGTGGTCTGTCACCTGATCGCTATAAAGCTATTTATAGCTATTTATAGCTATATGGGAGCCCGTTAATGGCGAAACTTGTAAATAAATAAATAAAAAAATAAATAAATATCTGAATAGGGTACTTCCTCTATTAACACCCCCCCTCCCCCGGCCTCTCCCCAGCCTCACTGGTTAATGAAACGTAGGTCTTGGAGTGTTGAGGAGGGTTAGTAGAAGGGAGGAATAAGGAGATGATTAAATACAAGCGAAGAAGATGCTGTTATTGAAACACGAAGAGCTTACTTCGATTTGTCGGCGCCCTCTACAAAGGCCTCAAAATCAGCGGCTGCTCTGGAGTAGTTCGTGACTGCATCTTTCAGATACTCTGAGGAAATCATGGTACAAAAAATGACTTATCCAAATATAATAAAACAGTAAGTAAATGTTCTACTTCTAGTAACACATATAGACTGCCGGCACGTGGTGTAGAAGGTAGCCGAATCGAAGTCTTTATACATCGTAACGGATAGAAAAACAAATCCGGTTCGGCAAAGCGTAAAAAGTGTTCGGCATTGTCACGTCTGTGTAGTAGCACACACAGTAACTAACAAAGCATAGCACTCTCCCGGTATTACTGAGTTCTACACTATTTGGTAGTAAATCGTCAATACAGTTGAAACAAGTACACAGCACGACTGGTGATTACCGCAGGACAGTCAGTTCTTGCCGCATAACATTAATATCACGTGTGAAGTACGAGGGACCACGCGGGATCTTCACGGGATACGTGTCCCCTTGTAATTTACGCTCGAAACATACCTGCCTGTCCTACACGTGGAATAAAAGGATAATTTCAAACTGGTCCTGGAGAAGAACCAAAGCTTGTTTTTCTTCTACAATCCTAGAACCCCACCAGCCTCGTGAGTGTTCGCTAATACTTACCAAGTAATACTTACCTAATTGCACATCACGTGCTGCGAGCTTCTGTCCGACCAATTTCTCAAGACTCTTGGTGTATTTGTCCAACATGACGCCGTAGTGAGAAGCATTGAAGGGGATTACCGCTGACTCTGTGAGTGAGAGTGTTAATTGACACCACACCTGCGTCGTCACCTTGTGGAATCTAAACTCTGGATCGATCAGATTGCTCATCATGTAGAAATTATCATGTACCGTGTGGTAAAGAGGATTTCCACCTGTCGACTAAACGTACGTGAATGGCAAAAGGAATCGAAATTGAGTAGTGAAATCAATTCTAAAAGGTTCTAACAAGTCACATTTATTTTCACCATCTTCTCCTTGTCTAAATCGGGTCTAACCCATATTGTCTAACTTTAGACCAACGGGCTATCTCCCATGCTGGAAGATCGTCTTCATCTTCTGCTAGACTCGACCAACCAGCAACATGTAAATCGTAGTCTGAATCGTTAGGTACCCTATTACCCCTCCCCCCAAGGGCGGCTAGATTTCCCTATTACCCCTCCCCCAAGGGCTGCTAGGTACCTCTATTATCCCTCCACCCAAGGGCTGCTAGGTAGCTCCATTACCCCTCCCCCAAGAGCTGCTAGGTACCCCTATTATCAATCCACCCAAGGGCTGCTAGGTAGCTCCATTATCCCTCCCTCCAAGGGATGCTAGGTAGCTCTATTACCCCTCCCCCCAAGGGATGCTAGGTAGCTCTATTACCTCTCCCCCAAGGGATGCTAGGTTGCTCCATTACCGCTCCCTCAAGGGCTGCTAGGTAGCTCCATTACCCCTCCCCCAAGGGATGCTAGGTAGCTC
>JANVCJ010045547.1:0-22199 GCA_026413505.1 Epizoanthus ramosus | reverse complement strand
ATAAATGCAGAACATCTCTATCCAGCTGCCAAGCACAGAAAGTGTCATCTGATGATGATGATGTTACACATACAATGGGTTAAACCATCAAGTATTACTGCTGTTGGCAACTATGGTACACTAAACAAAATGGAAAAGGGACCCCAGATCATGCAAAACTCGATAGTTTTAGGAGTTTTCGAGAGTTTTGTTAATAATATAAACATAGTCAGCCTTCAGGTGAACAGCTCGGCACTTCACTTACCATTGGTAACCGCTAGTATAATATTAAAAGCCCCATTTACACCAGCAATTTTCCCTGACAAGTTTTCCTTGCTCGTGTAAACGGACCAACAAGTTTCCTTGACCATTTTTCCTTGAAAAGTTTATTTGCTCCTGTAAACGACGAAAAAAAGTCAACTGAAAATGTAACAAGTTTTTTTCCTTGAAAAGTTTCCTTGTTTAAAAGCTGGCGTGCTAATTATTGAACAGGAAAAACTCGACTTTTAGTTCGTGTAAATGGGGATTAATAATAATAATAATAATAATAATAATAATAATAATTTATTAATAAGCATAATCAATAATAATAATATAAATAATAGTTAAAATAATTTATGTACAATGAATGCTCGGAAAGCATTAACTTACACTTTCAGCGCCGTTTGGTCTGAATGCCGCTGGCGTGCATTTATTTTCCGATTGTCTGTCTACTTATAGATACACAGAAGACGCCAAACATGGCGATGACTTCAGTGGTGACGGCATTCGCCGGAGTACGTCACTCTTGTGTCACACTCATAGTGTTCTGGTTCCGCTCCACCCTTTACGCCAGCTCAGTGCATCTATAAGTAGCCAAGCGGTATAAAAATGGAACTGATATATTTGTCAAGTAAATGTTTTTGTTGGGCCTATGAAACATACGTATATACATTATCTAACAAAGTTTATTATATAGAAGTTCGTTTTAAAATAAGAATTACTTTCCCAGGCTGCAATTGAAAATTTTACTTTTCCTTTCAGCTATTATTTTGATTTTGATTGCTACACCTAATTTAAGAACTAGTTCTATATATATATTTCCTTAAAATCATAATAAAACACTGACGGCAGGCTCAGGTATACTGAAACAGATGATTTGAAGTAGTTTCGTTAGGGTTCCGGTTCACGTACCAGGTTTATTTTAAGTAAAAAATCAATAAAATAATAAATGACGGTGCTTATATATAGTAAACCGATAACTTGCCCGAACCTCATTGTTATTTTAAAATTTTTGAGGATGCAAAAATTAACCATACCAATAATAACCGAAATTCAAGACATGTTAATAATAATAATAATGATAATAATAATAAATTTGTAGAGCCCCTAATGGCCTAAATCCATAAAAATTTTCAAAGGCGCTGGGATTTACAATAATAGTAATCTAGTTTTGTCTCTTAGTAACGGGAACTGAAACCTGGGGCCGCCGATTTCACCCTCTGTTATAGAGTTTGTATGAAGCCAATAATTCAACAAAAAATACCATATTCTTTAAAATATTCAAAAAATCATAACTTTATTTCTTTTCGGCCGATTCTTATGATTCAAGCACCAAAATTATTTTTTAAAAATGCTTTTATAGCAGAATCAGAAACGTGTAGTTCAAAGTATCCAGTGGACCGAAATGTAAAAATGCTGTAAACTGCCTAATTATGAACTTTAATCAATTAAAAATGTGAAAATGAATCCAAATATCATAGAATTAACCTTAAAAAAGGTAAAATGAGTAAAAATGGTATTACTAGAAAAAGCACGGTTGATTTGAAAGTTTCAATATAATGACAGGAAGATGCAGTTATAAATACACAATCTTCGAGGGTGTATTTGAAATTGAAACGAGGCTGTCACAGTCGAAGATCTTGCTTATGATACGTACATGTATTAGCATTTATTTTATTTGACTGAGATATTTTAGAGGGAAACGATTCTGTTTTATAGTTATATGTCAGTACGTATTTCATTTCAAATCGTACAGATTGATTCTGAGCTTGTTGTTAAATAATAAAAGGGATATCGAATAGTCTTCGCGAGCATTTGCGAGCATGCGAGCAGAGCATTATTTTTTTGCGAGCACGAGCAAGCGATCACTGAATTATGAAAATTAGCAAATTCAAGAAGGCGAGCACCCTCCAAAATTTTGCGAGCAATTCGAGCAAGGGACAAATTATGCGACCACTTAACAATTTTGAAGAACCATTCAACACATAATAATAAATTGTTCTTAATTTTGGACTCTGAATTGAGCCTTGTTGTTCTTAGAAAGTCTGTTGTTCTTATTTTAAAAAAAATCGCAGAAAAGTACGTAGATATAGGCTGCAAGTTACAATAATCCAGTCGTGAGATTTTGAACGGAGACATGTTGGGGGATGTTATCATACATGGGAAACGTGTACTTCTTTGTTTCACCAATACACTATATATTTTTCTTTTTTTTAAATTTTATTTATTCCAATTTTATTGACTTCACTCTATCTGACATCTATGTTTACAATACATTGAAATACATTAAAAGTATAATTTATGTTCAGGTAACAGACATAGCTGGAAATTAGAACTGACTTTCAATTTCTTCTGAAAAATGAATAGTTTTTTTCCGTTACTTTGGCCTGGAAGCAGCAGCGTTGGCAAATAACGAGATACCATATGGCAAACCGGAGCGTTTGGGCAATTCAGTGGTAACACCCAACCCTGAACAGAAAGGTTTTTTCATAAAGCTGGAAATATATATCGTTATACAGTGTTCGAATTAGTGTTATAGTTCTGTCACACAAATTAAGGTATTTTTTTAAATCGAATTTAATGTAGTCATTCTGTGGAATATAATTCCTGAATTGAATTGGACAAGGCAAGAATGCAACGGTTAAAGCATGGAGTCCGTAGGGTGGGGCTTACAGCAAAAAAGATGAAATCAGTCAGTTTAATCCGGCTTCTCAGTTTGATAAGGTTGTGGAGTTTCAAATTCAATACTTTCTCATTTATCATTTTCTCTCGTTGAGGAATTTCAATACTTCTCATTTCAGAACTCGCATGTTTTTCTCGTTGTGTTGTATTTCAGTAGACACATGTAGACAAACTCCATCAGTTACATTGATTATGTACAGTTATCTTTTATTATTTGCCTTTACATTGCATGACAGCCTTTAAATTATAGTTAATGATTTCTTGCTCAAGGAGCTAACAGCAGTGACCATAGTAATTTATGCACATTCGTTTTTATTGTTCTGCACAGCAGAGTTTATTTCAAGTTCAAGGGCATTCGGCAATTGGTGTTTTCAAAAACTACGGTCATCGCCTACTTCATGCAGTTTACGTTCATCACACACTGAAATCTGAACACCCTTTTCTAATACTTGTAATAGTATTTAATTTTGAGATTCCACTATCTGTTTATGACAAATATTTTCTAAATTAAAGAATTTTCTTGAAGGATACAAAACAATAAACATTCCGGCAATAGAGTATAGACTCAATGTCAATTCTAAGCTTGTAATATCTCTAAGTTTCTTACACTGACTAAAACGCAAATAGCTGAACTGCCAAATAAAATTGCGCATTCAACAATAGACGTTCGCGAATCGCTGAACGCATTTCCTGCTTGTTTACACTTTGGTTGACACTTTATATACACATAATAACATTATAATTGCAGCTAAATATAGTGGTTTAAATCATAAATCAAACAGGATGAACGAGTTGATTCGTTCACCGTATTTCCCCTATTTTTGACAGTCAAGCAATTGGACGTGAACCATTCGGTGTACGTGAACTTAGACAGGTTATATGAATCGGCTTCCTTCGTAGCCACTTGAAAATATACCATAACACTCAATAATGCATGTACGTACCGGCTAGTTTTGTCGACCACCATGATCACATAAGAAGAATGAGATGCTTTTACTATCTAAATAAACATGTCAAATTCTGAGTCGAAAATGTCGGTTCTTCTAATTTCGTGAGCCCGTGCAAGTTTCTCTGCCACTTGTAACGGTGCTTTTTATTGAGGGTTAGAATAAATATACAAAATGTTGTATTGTTACTTGAAGAAACTGATCATTCCAAACTGATCATTCCATTCTGGAGAGCCTAATACGAAACAGGGTCCATAGTGACACGAGCGAATTGCACTTGATACCATATTCCCGCTGAATTATTAGCTTCACGGCCTTACACTAAATGTTATTAAGTTTATATGTTTATTTATTGATTAGTTGTGAAATAAAAATTGGCCTTTAAGTAATGAATATCCCGCACGTATACCTGCTAATTTCTACATGTCAGACCCAGTTCGAATGCCATTGCCGTGCTGCTGGCCTTGACCTGCTCTTTTCAACAACAGGGAGTGAATTGTGCAACACTATAAATCTAACAATCAAACCACCAATTCTATTTTCAATATACCGGGAATTTCTTAGTGATTTGTATGGCAAGAAAAGCTAAAGTAATAACAGAGCCGCGTGCACTCAGCAGGCCACCGCTAAAATTTTGTGATTTCATTATCTTTCCGACTTCACTTGTAGATACCAGAATCTAGATTCAACTATTTTGGTTACACTTCTCACCTATATTCCATTTCTTTGCCATTTTAGTCATATTTTTAGCAGTTTCCGAAATATTTTGCAAAAACAAAAACAATATCTATAATTCATTTGTCAGGCGAAATGATTATAAACATTTGCCAGATTTGGTCGTAGCCTCTTCATCATGATTGCATTTGTTTTGGCGGCGGAACCAAACAGTAAAATGTTTACAGAAATGAGAAGTAGGCAGCAAAACGTTAGATCTTACATTCTCAGTCACCGTACAACAATACATGCCAACTCAGTTGAGCAACCTCAGTAGTAAATCTTTGAATGTGTTATTGTGGTTTGACTGACTAAATGCAGAACTGGACAATGTCACTTGCTATCAATGGACAATGATTCGTGAAAGTCTCGAGTATTTTTAAGTCGTTAATTTTCTTACTTCTGTTCATTGCTTTTCCAGCATGCTGACTTCACAACAATCAGTACAAAGTCGGTTGGGGAAAAGATTACACCTGGGACTTAAATTTTCCTGATCATGTTTAATAAATACAAGAGAAAATTTCGCATTTAACAAGTTTTCCTTGGCAAGTTTCTTTGTGCAAATCAGTACTGGCATGCTAGTTTTCGAACCAGGAGACTTGTCAAAATAAATCTTGTCACATTTCGTTTTGTTGTCGTCTACACGAGCAAATAAAAATTATCAAGAAAAACTAGGCACTTCTGACACTCTGCC
This sequence comes from Epizoanthus ramosus, assembly GCA_026413505.1. Taxonomy (NCBI): domain Eukaryota; kingdom Metazoa; phylum Cnidaria; class Anthozoa; order Zoantharia; family Epizoanthidae; genus Epizoanthus; species Epizoanthus ramosus. Next base: position 16,922 of record JANVCJ010045547.1, on the reverse strand, counting down.
TTATAGAAAAGCCCGGCGCTCCGTAGTAGCACTTTCGAGAACAGCATATTAAAGTTGTTTGTTTACACTTAATGAGTTTTGACAGTTTTTGGCAAAAATAGTGCGTCGACCAAATTATATATTCATATTTTTAGCATGTTCGATAACTTTTAGTTGTGCGTGAAATTGTATAATATAAACAACATCCACTGCGTTCTTGATGAGCTGTGATTCAAAGTAATGTGCATAAAAATATATTTAATATGATTTGTAATAATAAAATATTATTTTGTACTAAGTATTGGCGATTATATATAATACTTATCTCGTATCCCCTGCTCAGTTCAGTTCAGAGAGAAAGAAGAAGTAAATGAAAAAACGGAATAAAAAATCTACATTCAAACATAACCAATATATAAGTGAATATCGTTGATATTTATTAACAGAATAAAGGCTAGCCATGTCGTAACCAGTGAACGTAGATACAACTTCTATAGCGATAATCACCAAACTTCAAAGATCTGATTTGCCGGAAAACAGCATTGACTCTAAGAAAAGAGTTTTAACAAGTGCAATGTTAAAGTAATGATTTTCGCCATAACGCTAATTTAATTTTAAGTTGACAACACTCGAGGACTGAACTTAGCTTTATAAACTGAGCCCATTGAACATATATCGGGGTAATAATCAGTTGGGCCTAACAAACCCGGCTGCGGAGCTTCCGTCTTTTTTATATTGAGTGACAAACTTTGAATTTATGCATGGCATCTTTCTTCTTGACGCACTTCATACGGTTTTACAATAACTAGCATACTTTGTTACAGCAGGCTAGAAACCAAGCTTGCATACATAATTTCAAAAGCTGGTTAGAAACGGTTTGCATTGTAAGATATTCTCATTCGCAATGGTTATTATGTTACGTCAAGGGCTTTACAATTGTCCTTGTCAGCATGCAGAAGCAATAGTTCAAGAACCCGACCCTTATTTGAAGGAGTGTTTATCAAACATTCAACTTTTTAGCTCAGTGGTTGTCCTTAGTAGAAACATATACAAATATCTCAAATTAGAAACTCTGTTACAAAAAGACAGCAGCAGGATTCTAATTTATTCTCTTACCTTCGTGGGTTCAGAATGTTTTCGTAGCCGAGTCGGTTTGGCAAAGGGAAATGGAAATGAAAGACTGACTCTTGTTATAAACTTAACTCTATCTTGTTGCGTGAGTTCTCTGTGACTTGCTAAGCTTCATAATCTATTAATTCGACTTTCCCAAGAGTCGATTAGAAGGTAACAAAATACTGATGAGACTAGTGAAATTTAAAAGAGCATGTGAACGGAATTTACAGGAAACCCCGCTGAATGGTAATTCACGACTCTTTTAAACTAGACTTTTCGTTTCCATGAGAAAATACCCCGAGTGTTTGATTCGAGAATGTTTTTCGGTTGGTGGGAGGTCTTCCGTTTCTGTAGTTTCAGATAAGGCCAAGAATAATAGCAACACCCGCAAAATTTGCCAAACGAAATTCAGTTGCACTCGAAATTTAATAGCAAGTCGAAGATTTTGAAAGGTGACGGTTTGTTGGTTTTGGACAAAACGCCCGCGTTCGTTCCAAAATAACTCTCCGAAACCATAAATCCCAGAGTTAAAAATATCCATCGCCTTGGGCTAAGTTGAAAATGTATAGGAACGTTTTCAGATCCACCTGTATAAGAAAGAAAGTTCGCTGCTGCCCTTTGTTTGCCGACCTGATTAAGTTAATACGATTTAATTTTAATTACCTCTTAAGCGTGTGTTTTATTGTGCGCGCAGAATCCCTAGGGTGACATTTGCAAATTCACCAGACATCCTTTCGATAAGCAAAAGCTTGGAACATAATTGAAACCGTAGGTGATTTTCCAGTAATATGATAAATTTATCATATCAGACTTATGAAATAGATTCCTGGTATATATAGGTAATGATAGCTACATGTGCAACACAATTAATTTAGCAGAACCCTGATGCATGAGATCGATTGGAAAAACACGAACCGATTCACTCGATAGACATCGAAGCTCTCTCACTTTTGAGGTGGCAGTGAGGAAGCTGATTTAGTTTACAAGTTGAAGAATCCAGCGTAACTATGAATGAATGGTCCTGCAAGATGACTGCGCCACATTCGAGCACTAACTCTAGCGGCATCCTTGATTTTGGACGTACTAGGCCACTAAGACATCCTCCTGTAGATTTGCGACTAAACACATCTCCGACCATTGCTCCAAATCTTACCTCGTGCCCTCAGTCGCTAATATCTACACAAAGTGCGCAAACAACGCAACCTATTCAAGGAAATTGTTTAGTTGCTCGTCCACTTTCCTCCAAGACAACAGAGTCTTCGTCTTTATCCAGCCTAAGAACCAATCCTCACAGTGAAAAGAAACGGTGGCAAACAGCAGATTATCGGTGGATGTTCACTAAAAGAAAAGGTATATTCTCAAGTTTATTTTAATTAATCCATTTTAGTTTAAAGTTGTTATCTTGTTTATCCTCAAATTTAGATTTTAGCTGAATCCAGCTGTTTATGAAATAAAATAATCCGGAAAAGTTTCATCTCCAGTAGTTAAGAAACTTTATTTCCAAATGATGGAAACGAATGCAAGTTAAACGTTATGACACCTTGTTTATATACGCCTGGACGTTCGATACTTACATTTTAAAATTTCTAAATAAAACTTTCCATCGTTTTTCTTCAATGAATCTAGCAATCGTTGCAAAGGACGACTTCAAAGAAAAATGTACAAACTATTGTATTCAGTGACAACTTGTATTTGTTTTCTTTTGTGAAATTGAAAAAAACCGTTCAGCATCATTTCTAGAACAAAGGTGGACTCATTTGCAACCTACCGCAAAACTCCACGATTGAATTCCATCTTTCTCAATGCCTCATAGCAGAACACTCAGTGACAGTTAACTTCAAGATACGACCTGTATTGAGACAGAATACACCTTCACCTTCAACAATTTTGTTGTACCCTCTTGCTACACATTGATTCATTTTTAGAGTTCACTTGTTGTATTGTTAAAGTATAAAGTAATCGATTAATATTTTTGTTATGGCGGTGTAGTTAACTATTTACACGTATATTTCAGTTCATGCAAGATGCCAAAATAAAATTAATTGACAATTTTCAGGTTTTCACTTAATTTGTCTATTTTACGAGAGGTCAGTAGCCACTCCTATGGGGCAGCCAGTAAATAATAGCTATTAATCATAGAACAAAACTGAGTCATATGAAGTTCACCGTTGATTTGTACTTCTTTATTGTAGATTGTGGCATAGGATATATTAGAATAAATGACTGAAGCAATATTCGCTCTTCGCTTGTGACAGGAAATTAACAAAAATAAAACAAACGCTGATAATTGAGTGTATCGCGTAGTGTTTTCCTCCTGAGTGACTGTTTTGGCTGATCGTAGAAGTAGTAAGCTGAGTTTACATTTCAGAGCGTATTTCGTGACTGAAGAATTCTTCATTAATGGCAACGGACAAACAGATTATTTGTAAGCAGTGACTCCTAAAAATATCTAGAACATAATTATCTTGACTTGGAAATGAATTTCCACCCCGGATAGTTTAACTTTACTGTACATTCGGCTTTACAACCGGCTGAGTCTAATTGCGTCGTTGTCAATTAATTATTGTTGCCATTTCTTTTACTAATAGTATCCATTAGAGTTTGTTCTAGTATTTAGCCCTACACTTAACAATAATTTACTATTCTTCAAGTGCAAACAGCCGGAATAAATAAGATTCATAGCTTCCTACACCAGATAATCCGAGTTATTTCTAGTTTGTCCATAGTAACAATCTAATTAACTGCAGAAGATAGATAAATGGTATTAGTTTACGCCACTTAGTTTATAGTCAATATTTGAGAAGAACAAGCAGTATTTGTAACTTGCGATGCCCATGACACGACTTGAAAGACGGGACGTCCAGAGACTCTGGCTGACGCGCGTGAGCTCACAGCAACAGCAACAGCAACACAAGCACGTGTACGGTGTAAGCACTTAGTGTAACACATATTTTCTTGCCACTACAAAGAAATCTTTTCACTACAAGGAGACCTCTGTGGTATGACAGCGCGAGATACCGTAACTTAAATAAAATTGAAATTAAATTGAATTGAAAAAGAAAGGGAATGACATTTACAACAACATGTCGCTCCCGTTTATTCTTGCTATGGTGTGTGAACGTTTGTCTCCAGTCTATAGACTTTATAGACTTTATTTCTGTTGTGCAATACAAACATTATCTAAAACTACATATAAAATAAATTAAAGGCACAACCAGGGAGGACACAACAGAGTATAACCCGAACCTAGGTGACCTCCCAGATCCAACCCATGCATCATAGAGATTAACTCAATGCTCAACCAGAATACTTGTTTTATAGAACTATGATGTGTATTAGTGAAGTGGGAAGGGAAAGGTTCGGTTTGAGAAACAATCTAAACTATATATTACTTATATTGTACATATTCTATATAAGTCGCAAGAGAGGAAAGCACTCTACGTTTTAAGATAGCGTCCAATTTTGGTTTTATTTGGTCTATATATAGCGCCTTGGAGTTTGTTGGAAAAATAAATAAAGAGTGCATTAGTAGAACTTAAAGCTGGATTGATACTTAATTTTGTATTTTTCCTTTGGCTATACCGTGAGATTACTCATGAGTTGAGCAATTATTTATCATGCAGATTGGATTAACACATTGATGAAAGAAATCACGGCATGCCGATTTTCGTGAAGATCAAATATGCTACAAAACAAATAGAAAAGATTAAGAAAAGGAGAGAAAGCCTGATCACACACCGACACTGTTCTCAATATGAATCAGGTGGAGTCTCTTACATTTTAATTATGTCCAAGTTAGAAATCAGCAATCGATCTTTGTCTTTATTATCACGCAGTATTTTTGCCTTAGGTTATGAAAGCGCATCCCTATTTTCTTGATAAAATCTGATTTTTCATATCTTGACATCGCTAAAAACAAGAATTTTCCAAAGCCCCTAATGATATTAATCAGCAAAGGTGCAGAGAAGAAAGAAAACTCGTAATTTCGATCTTTTAATATGTTGCCGAAAAGGATACAGAGGTAGGAACAACGACTGACATCAGTCATTAAAATGAATCAGGATCTTCAAGTGACGCCATTAACATGGGTTTCGAAAGAAGAACTTGTTTTATGCATAACTTGTTTATCTATCAGTATGATTATAACCATAACCAAATCCAGTAGACTGAGTCACTTCAGTACTCAGTTGCAATGCAAACAACGCATACTCACATCTTATCTGTACAAGATATTATGTGTAGATGATGACTAGGTTGAAGACATAGAATAGAAATTTATACAAAGAAAACCAATAACCACTTTTCTATACTATATTTATTTTACTGGATAGCAATGTAAATATGCTACATTTGGCATTACAAGGAAGTGATTACCCTTAATCAAGTTAATTATTTCTCATTCTACATTGATTTATTTCACAGCTTCAAGTACGTCTGCAAGTGAAGAAGAAAAGAAAAAAGAGTCCCCTCCACCACAACAGAGAAAAAGATTTACATTCACTCAAAAGCAACTTGTCGAGTTGGAAAAGGAATTTCACTTCAGCAAGTACCTAACCCGAACGAGACGTATTGAAATTGCTACCAACTTGAACCTCACAGAAAATCAAATTAAGATTTGGTTCCAAAACAGGCGAATGAAATGGAAAAGAGAACTGAAAGAAAGCGCAAGAAAATGTAATGGGGTTGGACGCGGTAATCGCATCTCTTATCTCCCAGAATTCTACAATGAACAAAATACTCCACTTCCGTTCTTCAATAACGGAAGACTTGACAGCATATTTACTTCCATGGGCGTACCGCATAATTATTTCAGCAGACAGGGACATCAATAATTGTTTAAATTCTACATTAAAGTCAATTTATTTCGCATAGCCGAATATTAGAAGCGGAATATTCTATACTGAAAGTCCGCCAGAAGCAACCATCCAATACTAACGTGCTCTGTGTAAACGAATAAAGAAACAAGCTGAAGAAATAGTAGATTTACATTCACCTAATTTGTACGAGTCTTAAACTATGGAGTTCAATTGTGTGAATGAAAGTTTCTAAACTATGCCTCAGTTTCAATCTAATGATTTATCACTTTTATCATAACTTACGTATTTCCTCCATTTAGCGAGTAGAAACTCCGCGCCAAAAATTAAATAGGTCCCCAACCTCTATTAGGATATATTTCTTTCATTAGAAAGCAGATTTGTTTCAATACAAAAACAGTAATATGATGGATGACACAACTGTTGTTTTTCTTTTACAACCATAAAATGTTTAGTTTCTTGAAATTATTCACATTAATCATTACATTTATAACAATGTAATTTTCTCTTCGCAAGCAGTTGAAAGACACTGTCAGCTGTCAAGACTATGAATACACATAAATTCCGAATTTCTAAATTTACTAAGTCCCAACGGCCAGCATCTAATATGCCCCCACTCCAATAGCACTGGAAAAGATAAATCCATAAGGGACTAAATAGAGGAAATACGCGGATATAACATTATAAGTAGTGATGATAAAGACCTCTCTTCCAGCCCTGTTTCTAATATTTAATGTACTTGCTACATTGTGATAGATCTTGTGCTCAAACAAATAGAATTTAAATGGTTCACATATTCGCTTTCAACTAAAGAATCTAAATCACTACATTCTTTTAGGGCCGTGATTTACCGTTGCGATATTGTTGTTTTTCAAAGACTCCACGCATAGAAACCTCACAAGGAAATAGTTGTTTTGCTTGTATACTTACAAAGCATTCTTTCAAACAAAACAGAAACCCTTAAAACTAATGATAATTCATTTTGCAAATATGTGAAATATTGCAAAAATTCACGCTAAACAGTCTCATGAATAACCTCACACTGTATTCACTGGATCAAACACAACTGTTTTCCGCTAACTCATGAATAAATTTCTTTGTCAAACTTATCTTGACCTTGACACCAATTATGGAACTGTTCGAATGAGAAGTTATTGATGGCGCACCGAGACTAAAATGTACGAATACAGAAACTATGCGATTTTACACGTTTTCTTAAGAACAACTTTATAAGAGAACAATGAAGATAAAATTGCCCAAAATTTAAAAACAACATAAGAACAACCTCAAGCTGAGGTTTAAAAGCATAAATCGATCTGTATACTTCCCAATTATTTACGTCAATTCACTGCTAAATAATCAATATTGAAACACGATCGTTCTTGTTCTAAACTAGACGCTACTGATGGAGCAAAATAAATGTTCATTACATACACGTGCTGTTGACATGCCTCGAATTTGGGTTATGATTTATATGGTGAGGTTTGGGGTCCTTTGGGGAATTATTTCGTAGTTTGTATTATTCTTAAAATAAGAATTAAACCTAACAACACTTTAAACTAAAGTTGCCTCAAAAAATATGAGCAATGAGCCCCAGCCAAAATATCTTCTTATTACAAAAATAAAAGCTCGTACGCTATACAGTGCACGAATACATCAACATGTAATATATTTTTGCCAACGAGAATAAAGATATGCAAAGTATGCTAGCTAGAGGTATTAAATTCACTTCAGATCAGCAACAAATTTTCGGTTCGAGATAACCCAAGATAACCGATTTCCACATATTTTGTTAAAGCTATCTCTTAACATAAATATATGAAAGCCTTGAAAGAATAGCCATCTTAGCCGGCATCTTCGACAGCGAAGTTCAGTCGAGCGAGAATGAACGGCACCGACAAGACTGCTTGTAAAATCTTCAGAGAATTGTTTTTAATTTGAAAGAAAAGTGAAACAAAAAGAATTCATATACTATCAAAAGAAACCTTCGCACAATTTAACAGAGATGTAATGCAAAAACTGAGAGCCTCGATTACCTGGGGTTACGTCTTTGCCAATATCAGTGGTTAGTAGTTCAGCGAGTAGTTGCTTTGACAACAAGATTCATTGTGTTTCTCAGTTGCTAACAGTGCCTCGCAATCCCGTGCTGGGAAGTTAGTGACCATTATACAATATCCCGCTGGATTGTCCGCTCTTACTGACGAATGCTGCTCCAAGAACTTCCGTGCATGGGCCGTAAACCTACCGAGTTCAAAGTTTCACCGCGTCTTTTATGCTTTTGTTTATTCCCTGACTTAATTTTTTTTCTGACTTAATAACAACGGAAGAAAATGCTTAGAATGTTCGATCAAGAAAACTATGCTTTCATTATTGGAAAAATAAAGAAAAGGAAGGTCGTTCTGTTTATTTCGTTTTCAGTTAAAAATGTTAAATAAATATTTCAGATCAATCACAAGAAAACTTGCACGTCTATCACATGCACAAGGCAAGGTCAGCTTAAAGACCTGAGAAAAAATGATCTATGAATGTATTTCACAGCGACGCTTTTCTTTGACAATTTTTAGTTGTTTACAACTATAGTTTATTTCAAACGCAATAATTACGAGATCTTAAATTGTAAACGAGATAATTCTCTGACGGAGGACCCCCGCGTAAGCTTTTTGTGCTTAGAATAAGATTTGTTCACTCCAAGTCAGGTGAAAACGCTTTCAAGAAACATTTTGCTTCAAAAACAATGAGAACATTAACAACTGATCTTCTTTAAAGATCCCAATTAAAATTTTCTGGGAGAGAAATTTGTTCACTATTACACCATTTATTGATCGAAAAAAACTTATAATTGCAGACGGTCGTACTTCATTTCACAGCAGGGAATAAAAGCACGGTGAGGTTTAAAGGTTTCTTACGATTACGCAAATTATATAAACGAAAATCAAACATTTGAATTCATGTTTCTTATTCAGCTAAGGGAGAAAACATGAATATGAATACTGACGTCATAGGAAATTACTAGTACATGACAGAAATGAAACTACAAGTCTTTGATCTGTATTTTTCAAAACAAATACTTTGCGCGGCTAAATTAAATGCTCTTGCCAAGAAGATTCAATAGCTGTAAACTAAACTCAAACAAAAAAGATCGAATATATCAAACTTGAGAAAATCATTCTGCTTGATTAAGTAGGCAATTTAAAGTGCCAAGCGTGGTACACTTATTCAGCGAAAAATGGGACTGAAATGATGACTTGATATTTGAATCTATTAATCGATGAATTAATAGGTAACCTCGCACAATTTTTATTAAAAAGCGGCGCATTTCTTGACAACAAAGGTGATTCTGATGGTCTTTACAACTCATATAAATTGTTAACAAAAAAATTTCAATATCAAACTGTGAACAAAACCATGCATGTGTATTTCAGCTGAAGTTCTCGGTACGAACTGTTATTATAAAGCTTGCCCTAATTAGGTTGGCTTTGGTTACTTGAAAACGCCTGAGTATCAATTTTTTTTGTCTGACAGAAAACAACAACTTTAGTAAATTGGGCAAATATAATACAGAATTTTCTACACTGCATGGAATAAAAAGGAACACATCCTTAAAGCTACGAAAGCTACGAAAGCTACGAAAGAATCATTTTCGGAGACCCCGTTTGGAGTGCACACGACAATGGCGGCAATGCTATTTAAAAACTAATGGAGAATCGATTCAACGATATAAGGTCTCGTGAAATGGTTAGACGAAAAATCATTTATTCTAGTGCTATGACAACTCAATTTTCGATGAATAGGCCACGTTGGATTTATTATTCTCTTTGAAAACTAACCCTACTGCGAATAACAGAGGGCCCAAGCCCCAATTTAATACCAGAGGTTTACCACGATAATCTATAGAGTCCAAGGAGATGGCAACGACACGAAAACATTACTTTTATTTTCTTTATCTGCAACTGTAATTTTAAATAAGAATTCCTCTTCCACTTTCAATTTTGTGCTGCAAAAGCTAAATTTAGCATTAATAGGTAAGGCAAGGAGCTAAAGTGGAGCAAATTCCCTGCCACAAACACAGGAGGCGCGAGGTGAGGAAATACATACACGAGCCTTCAGGCGTGGCCTGGAAAAGGTGACGCAGTAATACTAATTAGTTTTCGCCTACTAAATCTTCCAGTTGATTGTTTGTAGTGAGCTGAAGATGTTTGCAGCAAAGTTAAGCTAGCATTCTTCTTCGTGCTATGTATCACAAACCAAGGAAACTTATTCACTCGAATACCGCTGAATTCCAACGTGGTTTGACGTATTTATCAGTTTATGCTCTGAAACTGAAAAACATCTTCTAATGAGAATAACTTTTCATTTTCTGTTCTGTCACACGTTTATTCAGTTATAAATATTGTATTTAAAGTTCACTCAAAAACTGGATCTATATATAAGATTCAATTACTATCAAATAAAATAACAGTTTTATTTCAGAAAATCTTTATGAAAATTTGAATCGAAAATAATTACTTGTCATTGGTCTTACAAGTAAAAGTGTTTGCCAATTTTCTCGCCCTCTTCTAGGAGTTCAGAGAAGACAATGTTGCTTTTCACACCTGTAGTTTTTGTGTTATACTACTCTTTGACAGGGGGAAAAGGCTTCAGTTCTCGCAGGCCAGTATTAAATCCTAATACCGCCTGTATATTCGGGAAATTAAGGTCTGATATACAGTTCAAAATATCATATCGTTAACCTCCTGTAAGAGTTCTTGGTGTCAATCAAATGTCATATTATTATTTGGTTGAGATTCGGGGAGAACAAGTTGGATTCTCATCAATCAAAACAATTAAACGAAGTTAATCAATAGTTCTTTCAAGCTAAAACATTTACCTTAAACATTAATTGAAACTAAAGTATCTTTTACAAGCACTTGGAAAACATGCACAGCTGTTAGTTTTGTGAAGAAGTTACTTCACTGGCAAGCGAGACATGACTGACATACAAGTCCTGGGTTTTATACTAATAGCTTGCAGTACAATATTTTACAAAAGGATTTCGAATTCATTGTCATTGTTGATTTGTGACAAGTTTCCCCACCACTGTCAACACAGTGTTAAAACCTTGAAGAAACGCAGTACTAGTTGTTGGCTACTCAGACTACTTAATATATTGGTAAGCTCTCAGTGATAGTTCTTTTACTATAACAAGTTGAAAACTGGCATGGCCGTTAGTACTGAACAAATTCGGATGCCGGACAATTTTTAGAATTCAACTACTCGTTAGTATATATTAAGCAAGTGAAAATTATGAACTCAACGTTGTCTGTCGGCGAAACGGCAAATTAGTTTGATAGTCTTGTGACTAGACTTATGACTGTACTGGATGAATCACCCATTTATTTGATTTATACAAAATTGCTCAAACTTTAAGAAACTCTTTATTTCAGCTAATTACACGTGTTTATCGAGCTTGATGCATTTTGAGGTGAGATTGTTTTTCAAAATCGACTTCAATTTATCTTTGCTAAAACAGTAACTATCACAGGAGAACTGAACTTCAATTTAGTTTGACAAGTTGTCTAAGTTACGAAACTATTTTCCAAGCGGCTCCTTAGAAAAATGATAAATTCGATATTTTAATTTCTGCCTAAATTCTTTTTGTTGTTAGCCATAACTTGCGGGCCGGGAAATAAATGTCCGTTGTAAACACTGAAGATAAGTCGCCAATTAGCAGCGAAATCGTACTTTTAGCTTTCAACAAAATTTAAATAAAATTCTTCTAATATGCTTTAAGAGGCAGCTGATGGCGGAAAAAATAGTAATATGAATCGATAGTATTAGAAAATATAAAAAGACTTGTCTTCGATTTAATGTTTCGAGCGGTTAATTAAGTTGAGCCGGTTTGTTCGCATTTTTATAACAAAGTCAGTTGTGTCAGTTACAGAACGATCAATAAATTAATATATATATGTATACTAATATGTATAAAAATGACATTTAATATATTTCTCCTCTAGATAGAATAATTTTTAAAAATTCAAATGGTCAGAACAATTTGTGGATCTCAGTTTAGCACTGAGAAAAACTGTAGCCGCTACTTAATATTTAAACAATACTAACTGCTTAATGAAATTATAAAGAAAGAGTATTTTAAAACAAGTCTTGGTTTGCAACTGTTTTCTTTGTGTTATTTATTTCGAACACAAGCTTTTTATACTACAGTAACTTTATAGTATTGATAAAATCATTTGTTTAAGAAAACGGGCTATTTTTCTTGGCTGGTTATTTAGCAGCTGCGTCGCGGAAAGTTCTTAATCTCAATATAGCTGTCTCTGTTTCGCTCGCTGTCTGTCTGTCTGTCCGTCTGAAACTGCCGTTATGAAATAGACAACGCAACTAATTTTACTCGAGTTTTAGTATACAATTCAACATGAGACTGAAAACATAAAACTTTCAAGGAAACTATGGAAATATTTGCTAAATTAGGACTGTAGCTGAAAATGAAGATTGTTCCCCAAGAGTATTGTTGTTTCTAATGAAAGCCAAGTCCCCATTATTTTATTGTTTAAAACAATATAGAATTCTACAGTAACTTTTAGCTAACTATTTTTTATACCACCTGTTCGTGATAACCCAAGCAAGCCATTAAAATAGCTGATTTGTGAATTAATTAAAAACAGCTGAGAAGGAAACTTTACAAATCTATTCTAAACATTGTTGAATAGTGTTTCAAAACCTATTATATCGTAGAAGACCAAATATATTGATTGTATGAAAGCCGTTCACAGATGTCACTAATTTTGTTTAGATTGCTATGATGGAAACTTTGAAGTTGCAAGCAAAATTGCTTTGCGTCAGCACTGTGTTGCATATGGGTGAAATGTCTTTCACTGTTTCTAGTGACAAATTACATTGGGAACGCCCTAAATTTAGAAGGCTTTCTTTACTAATACAGGAACAAAGATTACTTGAGATATAACTTTACTTAGCTCCTTAAGGCCTGTATCGATTTGATTTGCCTTGAAGGTAAATATGGCAAGGAAATAGCTTCTTTATATACCTGCCTTTATAAACGCATGGGCGTAAAAGATAACACAGCCAGAATAAAGTGTACAAGAACTATCTTAAACAATAGCTGAGGCTCTATTTCCATCAAAGAAAATTAAATAACCACACCCACTGGAAATGAAAGTGTTGCCTGCTTTAAACCACTTTCGATTCCGACTCAGTTTCCAGTTTCCTGAAAATATAATTATTGCCGGTTAAAGATGGCAAGAGAATGTATTAGTTCAAGATGACATACTTTGTGTTTTGATCTAAATGTATATATTGTATGAACTCATCAAGAGGTTTCATTTGTGATGAGGTGAGTTATGTCGTGTCACTCGGCCGTTTAGAAACGAAAACAAATGTATTGAACAATTTTGCATAGAGATGTCTTTCTCTATATGGAAAGTAATTTTCAATTACGAAAAATAATCTTCCGATGTTCTTCTAGTGGAGACTGTAAGTCTAAGTGCCGATTGTCACACCGTAACAATGAGAATGTGCTTTAAAGATGGAGCTTAGATATAGCGACTGGTTTTGTGATGCATTATTAGTCATAATACTAAAGAGAAATCAGTAAGGGCCACCGATATCCAAATTCTCAGCAAGTACCAAGTCCGCTGTGAGCGCTCTACTGCAAAACACCTTAGAGAGCGCTTTCACGAATTCATGCCTCATCATTAGACAATTTGTTTTACACATGTAATAAAATCAGTTAGGGTATAATAAAAAGCAAAGTATTGCAAGGATTGAGTTGAGCCTCAAAAAATGCTCATTACTTTATTAGTTAGTATTAAATGCTACGTACTAATGTAAGGTTATGGATATAATTGCTTTGGGGCGTTTTGAACCATCGCGGAGACCGATACAAAGTACTAAAAGCAAGTACCAAGTCCGCTGTGAGCGGAATTGATTTCAGGAGTTTTTATCTCGGCCACTCCTTAAATCACTAAGCACATTTACAATTAAGTTAGTATCGAACTATTTAAATCGTGATACACGTTCTCACATGCAGTTAAAACCGCGCCTACTGGCCTATCCACATTTCTTAATACTCCATGCCAGCATGTTTTGCAATTTCTTTGTGTGGTGATTTGGACAAGTCCATCCAACAATTCGATAATCTATTACTCAGTGTAAAATACTGTACTAGGATTAATAAATATGTATGTATCTATGTATGTTGTATGCATGTATAGAATTGTATCGGCCCAGAGTTTATACAACTTGTCTGTAGTTTATACAACGGAAACTAAGTAGTAGATTATCATATCAATGCGAGTATCGTTACATGACAATGTGCTTTACCGACCACGCCATCATACAATGTAGTAATCAAACCAACACCAGAGAAGAGGGCTTCAGTGCAATCTACTGAAATAGTCGGTTAGTAACTTTATCCCCAAAGGCAAAATCACTGATTTTGTCAAGACACAGAAAATAGTGAGAAATTTCTATCATTAGTTTTTGTATTTGTGTTGTTGCACGTGATTATCTCGCTATTAAGCCGTTAACAGTGCTAAGCAGGAGCTTTCAGCCGAATCCCCACGCGTACTGAGTGTGTTTTGCCATTGTGTCCAAGATGGCCAAAACATTTCACCACAATTTGGGCTGCATTCTTCCAGTTGTGGGACTCAACGGACTTCAAAAACATTTCCACCTGGTCTACAAAATAAATGCATCGTATTTTTGTGCAATAGTATTATGATCATTTTGAGGCATTCTGTGAATTCGGTTTGACAGTTTGTCAGCGGAAATCGACAATTTTGGAAGAAGTTGCAATAGCAGTCACCTGAAACCAAGTAGTCACACCAGAAAAATATACCATTTAAAATAGCACATGATGGATCTTACGTGAGAACGAACATTACTATTAAATTGGCGAATGAATTATTGGATATCCGCTTGTATCGGTGCAGGTCAGCTCCAAGTACTGAAATAAATTATCAAAGCTTACGTTTGTTTCTGAAATGTATTACTGAGAAATATTTTCTTTTCTTAAAAAATAATTGAAAAACAGAAAACAATTACAAGTTAAAACTTTGAATTGAGTGTTAAATGCACGAAAAGTTCCATTGAACCAAATAGTAGTTTCAACTGAACATTCGCAAGTTTTCTATATTTTTCCCCTTTATTCCCAAATAATAACCATCATATTGTTGGTATTGTAAACTAGTGTTGTCTCTTCTTTCACAATGTTGGTTATTGTGAAGCTTTATGAACACCCAAAGTCCTACCTTCCTATAATTATAATAATTATGAGGTTTTTTTAATTTATCGTAGGACCAGCAGGAACCTTCGTACCTTCGTTTGTTCAATGTGCCTTCCATGTCTTTCCCTGGAACATTTGGACACTTACAATTGACGCCGTAAATAAATTCAGACACAGATCGGTTCTAGTGCGACAAGTAAGAATACAAACACTTTCTAAGTATATATTGATTCTACAGTGATTCTAAGGCCATTTTGTCCTGTGCGAACACTTTGCTCTACTTACGATGGAAACGAAGATTTGTTCGAAAACTTCTAGTAGAATAGTTCTATACAAAAACTAGCTTTTTTACATCGGCGAGTAAGCCAAATAATGAGATTGATCAACTAAAAGTTGATGTGTTATGTTTCTCGCAGTGAGAATACAAGTCTTGAGCTAACATTTCGATAGCTAGCCCTTCGTCAGCCAGAGCTAAAACCGAGAGGCTTGGTGCTCCAAACATTAGCAGTTAGCTCAAATCTGCCAGTCTCAATACAAGCTACAAAGCATAACACATCAACTTAGTTAGCAGACTTATAACTCCATTATTAAATCGTTCGAGAAAATTAGCGAATCTCCGAAGCCAGTTCCTCGGCCTTGGTCTTAACCCTAGTATATGCCGACGGAGTAAGAATTACTGAGTTTGATAAGTTATGACACAGTGGTATTCCATCGATATCCTAAGAACTGAACGGCTTGACATTTCGTATACACTTTGTTTTTTTAAGAACAAACTTAATAAGAACATTGAGGCTGAAATCGACTGAAAAATAAGAACAAACTAAGAACAAACTGAGGCTGAAACAAAATTTGTATGAGTTTAATACGGAAAACACAGCTAATAAGAACAAAATAAGAACATTTTGAGCCTCAAATTGGCGAAAAAATAAGAACATTGAGCCTGAGTGAAATTTGACTGGTTCTTAATAAAAAAAGTGTAATACTGATGTATACTGAATTCGGATCCGTGTCTTTTGTTCGGTGTTGGAATTAAACTCATTTTAAGGCGAATTTATACTGCCTGTTCATTTTATCCTAGTTCGTGAAGGAAAAAAACTGTTGTGCTAACATCCAGCGCAGCTGCGCCGAGTTGTCGCGATTTTCCCACTTGTTCGCAAAGCTATAATGTTCTCCTTCAACCCATGAAAACTATAAGCGAGTGGGATTGTGTTCTGTGAACTTTCTGTTAATTCATACGATTCTGTTGTTTATCGAGGGATCATTGTTCGACTTTTAATGCTAATCACTGATCTAGATATATATTGAACGAAGTTCTTACCTCGTTTTCGGACACTTGCTGATTTCTTCATCTGTATTTTTAAGTTATCTGTTCTGCAGCGAATCATTTGTACTGTTGTGTTCAAGAAGCGTACGGCCACAACATGATCTTGAGTTCGAGTATTAAAACGATTTCTGTTGAGTCAAAGTGACATTTATTAAGTAGCGAACAAATTGACAAGATGAGAGATTGAGATTGTAACACGGGAAGTGAGACTCAGTGAGAGCATTTACTGTTCAAATATAAATATACAAGAATCTTTATTGGTCACGTCTTTAGTCAGATAGTCTTTAATTTATTTAATGACCTATAATATATTAAGACATCTGCGACTAAAACTATAAACTAGCAATGAACAAACAGCGGGTGCATGATCGTCGAATATTTTTAATGAAACCCCTAAAAGGTACTAGTATGGATGCGGCTCAAGCTCATTAACGACCCTAAAAAGTTCCATAGAAAT
>JANVCJ010045436.1:0-13499 GCA_026413505.1 Epizoanthus ramosus | reverse complement strand
ATACTTTATAGGCACAGAATTATGTATTTCTAGACGAAAAAGTCAAATTTAAAATTTGACTTAACCATTGGTTAAGCAAACCACCTTTTGAACAACCCGGGCCTGGTCACCAAGTTTTACCAGCCTAGGTAACCGCGCCCTTCTGGGTGCACTAAGAAGTTACCCGCGCCTAAAGCTAGCAATACACATAACAGAGTACAAGTGAGTTACGTGAGTTAAAATCCCGACCAATTAGAAAACATATCGATTCAGTGATAGGTTTGAAACTAGTAAGAGCCCTTGATTAACAATCTGTCGAGTACCACTTGTTGCAGAGAAAAGGAGAATAAAAAACAACAAAGGGAGAGCGCATTGAATTGAATATAATGCATTGTTGTATGTTTTTGAATTGTTTTAGTTGTTATATTAATCAGAACGTCTAATTATAAGATCACTTATATCAACTTGAACATTTAGTAATCCATTGAAAATATAATGTTAGGAATAATGCAGACCTCTGGAATTTGGGCCAATTAACTAATTATACTTACTAAATATTGTATTTATGGGTGCAGATGAAGGGAGGAAAAAGTTATTTTCTCAGGCATTATTTCATAGATCAAAATTTCAAAATGGCAATCTGAAAGGAAACGTTTACATTTAAATCCCCTGCGACATGTTTGAGCTCCAACGCCATCCTACAAACGAGAGATCGGGAGAAACTTTTTCCTACTTTTAGAATTCGACCGTCATGGGCATACCATTTTGGATTATGGCGTCAGTGAACCCCCCTCCGGACGATCATCTTTGGAAATATACAAGACATCGAGAGGCCTTGGAAAGACAACGTATGAAATCATATTCAAAAATGGTGAGCACATGACTGTCAAAGTGTCAAAATAGGTAAACGTTATGGCTCCGTTCTCGTTCATGTAATGGTGCTTTGTTGTAATTGGTAATTTCTCGGTAATTGAGAATAACACGTTCATTCATTGCATTTCAGTTCAAGATTCCATCAACAATAGAATCGCATAGTTGAGACGAATCTCGCACGCTGATTGGCTAACGACAGTGGAAATTTAACGTGGAATTGCATGACCTAAATTCCCCATCTGCGCGTGCCGAAGTTTTGTTTACAAATTAGACAAGACTCCTTGTTTTAAATCAATATATAAATCACTATGCGATTCTAGGAAAATTCAATACCTGACGAGGTTTTTGATGTTTTTCGCGTGAAATTTAACGTGGAATTCCCTCACCAGGCATTGAATTTCCCCATAATATTCATCTCTTTTTAAATGTATTTGACCTACGTTCTCGTATCCTCGCCTGCCTGATTCGCGGCATTCCTACCAACATGTACTTGCGGTTGCTAATGAATCCCTCTTCTGCTGTAAAATTCATTCCGTTGTACCACGTGGTATCGTACAAGGCTGGGAGGAGAATTTTCTCAGTCCAATTCCAAAACGTGTCCGCATTCTTTACCTTTGAGAAAAAGACCCAACTTAATCATTACTGATAGCGAAATACTTATGTCCAATTAAATGATTTCGGGTACAATTTGATATAAATAAGCTGAACGGAAGCACAACAATTTAGGCAAGTTACAATAATAATAATAATTATGCACATTTGAAATGAGAGCCTATGACAAACGATGTCTGAAAACAACGGTCAAGAAGGTATAGAGACTATGATGTTGCTGTTGAGAAATGTAATAACAGCATCATATTCCAAGTTACACAAGAAAATCCAAGTCAATATTTCACGTGAATGTAAAGAGAGTCCATAGCAAAATCAAAGCTGGAAATGTTTGGTTTTCAAATTTAGAACAGTTGGCCGAAGTATTAAACAAAAATGAAAAAGTAAACTTCGGGGTTTGTGAATCTCTGTTTTAGGAAAGTTTTGTTGCCAAAGTTGCTTCACCATTCGACAGTTGAATATCATGTTGTTTTATTACTCAACAGAATTGATATTTGGAAAATTCCTCACTGTAATAAGGCTAATAATTTGGATGGTATATTCTCCATTGTTGAAATAAATAAATAAATAAATAAACATAGATAGATGCAATGATTTCAATTCGTTTTGAACAGCGTTACATTTGACCAAATACAGAACAATTATTTTCAAACTCATTAATAATTCATCAAACAAACACAGAAGAAAACCAATACCGTGACGTGTTTTGATATGTGATGAAAAACTCCTGGGTTTGGCATACGTTAATTCTCAACCAAAACTTTGCTTGAGAATGTATATTAAACATTCGAAAGAGAGTTTCGTCACATTTCAAACATCTGGAACTTGAGATAAAAAACAAATCCGCTACGCATCGTTTCTTCAACTCTGTTTTTTCTGATGGAAATGTGATGAAACAGTCCTCCTCGTGTTTGATATATTAAATCAAGCTATGGTCATTGTTCTGGTTTCCCCTTTCAAATTCAATAGATTTAATGACCCATTGTTATCTTATACACGGATTTTGGCTTTGAAGATTAGTCGGCATCATTTTCGGAATTGGATTTTTCGAGGTCGGCGTTTCTTTGAGGCAACAACATTTAGTTTAGTCAAATAGTTATTGTATAAGTTAGTCAATGTTTTCTTAATCTAAACATTGTAGTCCGCAATTTCCATTTCCAAACATTATTAAAATTTTCGCGCGTTACGCTCTCATGAATTTGAAACTTCGCGCCTTGTGGCCCTTTGTTATCGAATGAATAGAGACCATGGCAGGAACTTTCATATTAGGAATTTCATGTCAAGCTCAATTCAAGATAAGCTATTACTTTCATTAAGAAAATGGAAAGCCCATTGCTTGCCAGGGATACGAATGTCAGATAAAGTTCCACAATGTGAAATTTTCTGAGTTACGATCTCATTGGTTATTAAAACAATATGATGATGGATTGACCAATAGTGGAGCAGTTAAACTTTGATTGGGGAAAGTTAATGACTCTCGCCACAAGCTGTTCATTTATGTTTCTGTGTGTAAACTCTTCCAAATTCCGTACAATCACAACGTTTTTCCGTGTAATTTGGAATGAATGACCACTATTGAATTTTTAAAGCCAACAAAGTGCGCTGCTCTTCCAGTTTTGTGTAATTTCGTTATTCAGTCTTTAAAAGTTTTACTTCGGCGTATTTGTTACAAAATGGAAAGAGCCACTTCAAAACTGAAGTTGTGTGAAAAAAGTGAAAACAACTCAAGTTTTCTAACATTTTCCGGAAAATTGGTTGAGCAAAACTATTTCTAAATAAGACGTCAGAAAATGTTTAAGATTAAAGAAAAAATAAAATAATTAATAGAGAAAAATGATGAAACAAAGAAAATGAAAAACAATAAGATTAGGGCGCAACAACGAAAGATTAGGATGGTATTATACAAGCTTATCCCTATTCAGACTGGTCTTGCTTTCTGCGATAGTCTGGGTAGACGGGCCCAGTCCTTTTACAGTTTGTGGAGTGAGGAATTTTGTTTTTCTTCAAGGAAGTGTTACCTTGTGTGTATTCTTGAATATCCCGTAAAGATTGTTGGTCACGTGATATCTGTGGCTGGTCCTGTTACCATAACATACTACAGAGAAGCACCAAATGAACAATAGCTGGTACCCAACCTCTTTCACTACTTCCAACATGCGCCGTTTTTTCATCCCTCTGTCCCGAGCTTCTTGGAGCTCTTCGTTAATTGGTGGATAAAACAGCCTTGAAATCTCTGGGGAGACATTTTCTTTAGAACAAGGCTCTTCTGTACTGTCTTTTGGCTTATCTGCAATAACAATAGAAACTGGGTAATGTCAGCATCATCATCATCATTATCATTATTTTTATAATTATTATTATTATTATTATTATTGTGACATATTTGCATGTTTCGATGAATTGATCATCATCAGAGGTTAAACTCTGACATGCTAGGTGCAGACGAAGATAAGTGCAGATGTTGGAAAAGAAACACGTGAAGGAAAAACCAAACTGCCTCGAGCGGGAATCATCTCTGATGATGATCAATTATTATTATTATTATTATTATTATTATTATTATTGTTATTATTATTATTGTTATTATTATTATATATGAACCATCAATCATCAAAAAACATTTTATTAAATTTTATCGAAACGTCAGCTCAACCATTCCACCCTCACGGCGGACAACATAACATAACATAACATATCAACTTCAATTGATGTATCCATAATTTACAAAATAACTAACTAACAAAATAACTTGACAAACCTGAATGTCCGGTTTCCTTCAGATCTTCATCTTCCACTGGCTGCCGGATTAGAAGAGCGAAAAGCACAGCAACCATGACAATTTTGATGGGCTGCATGAAGAAGATATCTTGGACGAGAGACACGACCACAGAAGTGAGCCACTGATTGGCTTTCTCTTTACCCCACTGTATACTGTAGAGGACAGTGAAGAAGGCCGCCGCCACACACGCCGAGGCGCTCAGAACGTACGCAATGTATACAAATCCATGTGGCAATAACAAACGCTTTTTATGCTTTATTTCTGTTGTATCTTTGCTCTTCTTCTCATCTTTAGTTTTCACCTTGTATTTATTACTTTGTTTTCCTTTTCCCGTGTTTGTAACTTCATTCCCTGAACGTGCTGGGTTTGAATTCTTGAAAATAAACATGATAATAATGTTTATTGGTACTACCACGACACTGCTTTGGATTCCGACAATTATCTGCCGTAGGTTAATTTCAAACGGTCCGAACACAAGAGTGCTCTCAGCTACACTCACAGCGGATGGCTCGAACTCATAGAACATTGCATTTGCAATCATAGCAGTATACAACAACGTCAAACAACACGTTAGACGCTGAACGCGGGAAAAGCTGCTGTTCGGTGGTTTAATGAAAACGGACACCCACAAATGGCCATCTGAGATATTTCTTGTTGTTTTCGAGTAGAATAAGTGCTTGAATCCAGAGAGTTGTTCAGCGTTAGCAACCTCTATAGCACGATCGACCTGGCTATCACCAATATCAACCGCGAACCACTGATTGCAGAGGAAGAATTTCTTGCTATTCCTCGCTACTTCGTTTACAATAATTTGACGGAGAAACCATGAAGGGGAGGAGCCCGAGTTGTCGTGCCATACTCTGATGAATTGAAGTCCCCCAAGAGAGGTTGCTAGGTGGATTTGAAATGTTCTGACGCTGCCACGTGTGAACAAGCCACTGAAGAAAAGGAAAGGAATTTTTAAATTCAAAAGTATATTCGTAGGGAGCTATATTTCATACATCGACTTGTTTAATATGCACTTGATTAAAGAATAAAGAATGCGAAACAGAGAAAAGAGTGACTGAATAAAGAAAGAGAGATTAAAATATATAATGAAAAAATGAAGAAGAATAAACGAATGAATGGGTGGTTGATTGATTGAATGATTGATTGAATGAATAAATGATAATGGTAGCACAGCTGTAATTGGTAGACTAGTTAATCAATCCATGATCATGATGTACATTTTGACTTGTGATGACATTATGATGTCATGTGACTTCACAAAGACGCCATCTTGGATTTCATGGTGGCCATCTTGGAATTTTTTATGATGTCATAAATCACTTTAATTGGCTTTATATTAATTAAAAACACCAGAATTGATTTTAGCTAAGCCAGATATATAATTTCTATGCAGAAAACCGATTTAAAACAATATTTTTGGGAAAAGGTATTTTTTTGACAGAAGAGTCAATCATAAATATGGTTACCATGACAAAAGAATTAGCCGTATAAGAAATGACTTGCACATTAAAATTTTGGCTAATAAATTTTAGAAAAAGTCAGGAAGATTTATGTTGATACCATTTCCCGTTTAGAAATGGCAAAAAAAATGTCCTTGGTGGGCCCGAAACGCCCTCCCCCAATCTTGGTAGGGTTATTTTGAAATGCTTTTGTTTGGCAATGTCATTAATATGCACATTTGATCATTTTTTATGCAAAAATGCGCACTGTAAATAATAATAATAATAATTATTAGTATTATTAAGTATACTTACCTACTTGCATCGTTGGAAAGCGGTATTACCCCACTTTCTCCATTGTCGCCTGTTATCACCATGGAAACGTTAGCAGTGGTGCCCGATGAGGCGAGCATACCAGTGTACACCGTAACTTCATACACATAGTCACCCAGCCCAGATGGGTTAATAACTGTTGTTCCAAACGCCTGTCATTATCAAAGTTCTTCGATTAAAATCGACACAACCGAACAACTAAGCAATATTCAATTTCTGTATTTGTTTAACCTTCGAATGAACAATCCATGTTCCGTATCATATTAGATCAATGGGAGGACTGGGGCATTTTGAGGCCTCTTCATTTTTCTAGTTTCTAGAGAGTATCACTTTGACATACATATAGTTCATACTTTATTAATTTTAATTAAATTATAATAGAATAATTAAATTAATTTAAATTAATTTTAAAATTTCTAATGTGATGCCATCATTTTGAATTTCTCGTGTTTGTTTTGCCGTTTTGCAGCTATAGCAAGATAATGAGCGAAAGTTTTGACACTAAGTAGTTGACGTGTGCACTGATGACGTCATCGGAACAAATTATGCAAATTAGGTTTTGATTTCAGAAGTTAAAAATAAAGGCTAAAAATGGCTCTAAAATCAATTTTTTTAATTAGTTTTCTTTCGGTTATTTCATAGTTTTTCCGTGGAAAATATTAGCAAAACTAGCAAAATCGAGATCAAGATGGCGGCCAAAATGGCGGATTCTAGGTTGGAACATCATTCTGTCCCTGTAGCAATGTTAATTAACTAATTGGCAATTGTTGCCATGGAAACTAATTAGTAGGTTGTGTGCTAATTGCATGCCAAGTGGCATGGTTTAATTCCTAACGGGTTTGAAATTAGTAGGTGTGTCCAAATACCCCCCCCCCCCCTTTAAGCGTTAAATCCACTGTATCGTGTTGTGTCCGCGTAGTTGGATCTGAAGGTCTCTTATGTCAAAATTAGTCATACATGTTTGAGGATTTCGACATCTAATTAGACATCAAAATATACGAAACCAACCAATCAATTAAGCTCTTGCCTTGGATTGTTGATCTGTTTTCCTTGCCCAGACAATTCCAAGCAGATAAAACAAAAAGAATGCTATCACTGTAATGAGGGTAGCCGCGTTATCACCAATGCCCTTAGAGAATACAGCGTCGAAATCGATGGGATTGGGTGCAGTAAACAGATCACCACCGAAGGACGTGAGATGAGTGCACAGACAGTGGATCAGCTCGTCTGTGGTTTTGTTCCCAATCTGAAAAATGAATGGGCGGATGAAGAAAGAAGTTCTGTTGTTAGATACTCTTTGGATCAAAATCAACTAAGTTTCAATAACTAACTAAATTTTAATAACTGGAGATTTATAGTTTGGGAACATTTCCTGCTATATATGGAATTCCAGCCATTCCGCTCTGAATTGAATACTAATGATTATATATTGGATATTGGATTCTTAGCAATTTCATTTGTTCCCTACTCACTAGGTATAAGCGCAGCTCATACACCTTAGTTTCACCATATATGGAAAAGAACGAAATTATATGGAACAACAGAAACATTCGCGACCGCGACCGTCTGATTGGTTATCTATACTTTCGTAATTGTTGCAACAACAGATTTAGCCAATCACTAGCTTTTCCTATCATTGCATTGACATTGTCATTGCATTTGTATCAATCTTTGTACAGTCAAGCGAAATCGTATGTAATCTTTGGTTGCTGCAGCTATCGTGGTTGTTAATAGATTGGAGAAATACGGATATTCCTCAAATCGAAGTGCAGTGTGGGATTTGTGTAAGGGACGAAAATAGAAATAATGATCTTACCCGGCATCCCTCGGTACTCCAGATCTCTAGCTGTTCGTTCCAATATAAGCAATATGAAACATTCACTTCAAAGTCGAAGAACACAGATGTACCATTGATAAACGAGGGGGGTGTAACTGGGACAGCCGTTGATTGAGGAGCATCTGTGGGGGGTGGAGGTTTTTCCTTAACAGCAAAACATCGTCTTTTTGTGTTTTCACTGAAAACAAAAGCATCAGCTAGGTAGGGTAAGGTAAGGTAAGGGGTCGTCCATTTTTTCATCGTTTTCACAAGCGAACAAAACGTACGCTGCAGGGAGTTGGTCCAAGACGGATGTACGCTTGAAAAATGACGAAAAAAGATACAAGATACAAGAAAATCATCATTTTATTGTGTACGCTTTTTGGGGGAGGGAGGGGGATTGGAAAAAAAGCGTACGTTTTGTACGCTCGTGAAAATAATGAAGAAAATGGACGACCCCATTGGCATGTTACAATTTGTTTACAATATATATTGCCAAAGCTATTATAGTAACAGTAACAACTTTTAAGTTAAAAGCTTAAAAGGTGTTTACCATAATAACAAACTAATTGCAAACTACTTGATGTCCTTCTTTTCACATCAAAGCATTGTGCTATATATTTGGTAATATATCGAATTGAAGCTTTATTTTCGGTCATGAAAATAGATTGAAATCAATTGTCATTTTTTGTTAATGTTTGTTCCCACGAATATTGATGGCTTTGTGTTGAATTTATATCTCAAATCGTTATACAATGTGCAATGGAATAGAAAGTGTTGTTCGTCTTCAATTTCATTAAGATTACAGAACGTGCACAACCTTTGTTCTCTTGAGAGTCTGCCTGTTGCAATGCGTAGTGAATGATTATTTATCAGTCTTAATTTTGCAAAATATTTTCTTGTCTTTGAGTTTCTGAGTACATCTACATAGCTAAATAGCAGTTGCACGAACAACTATATCAATAGAGTACAGGTTGACTTGTTTAAAATGTAATCGTGATATCAAGAAACAATGCTAGTTGAATTGAACCTGTCGAGAACAATATAGAAATCAGCAACACAATTTCAATTGGAACTAGATAGAGAGAAGCACAGCAACATCAGTTCAATTGTCAAATGTCTAAAATGAAATAGCACTGGTCGATTTTGAACTATCAAGAGAATATAAACAGCATAACAGCGCCAGTAGATCAGAATGTAGCTGTTAAGAGAAATACAACATCATGTAATATAACTAGTTTTGTTGGAACTGTCGAGAGATACACAGCAATGAATCAGAAATGGAATAGCACTAGTTGAATTGGAACTGTCAATAAAATAGCATTGGGTTAAATTGCAACAGTAAGATAGATACAGCATTAAATTTCACACTAGTCGAACTGTCAAGAGATAAACAACAGTGAATCAATGTCAGTTGACTTGGAACTATAAAGGGAGATGCAACAATGAAAGAATACGAGTTGAATTGGAATTTTCTGGTAATGGACAGCAATGAAATTGCCTACTAGTTGAATTAGAGCTATCGCGAGAGTACGGCAACAAAGCAAGGCGAGTTAACTGGCATTGGTAATTAAGTTAAGATAGATACAACAATGAATAGCGTTAGTTGGACTGGAATTGTAGAGAAAGTACAACATGAGAGTCTAACAACACATTTAATCACATAGATGTAAATATTTCTGGCGATTTCATCAGTGCAAATATTAGCTAAAGCTTAAACACTTTGATTTTCAGGCATAGTTAATAGAATGTGTGTTGGCACAGACTAAAATATATTTGATAGTTGTAAAACGTTGCAGTTGAAATACAATAACCTTAACCAGCCTTGGTTAAAAGCTATTGAAATGGCGTTCGGATGTTCCAAGAGGATAAAAGATATTAGAAACAAATAAACTATTTCTGATTCGCTAAAAGTTTATAAACGTCGGGTGTGTGAATGTGTTCATGATCGAGTTCGGTTCCATCACGGAACATTAATTAATGTATTTGTTCCGGCAATGGCTGTAGAATGGATGAGACATACTATGATCGAACGATGTCAACTTGTTTTTAAAACTCCTACAGAGTATGGAAACGAGAAGTATAAAAGTAATGATTTTTTGCCACGTGACAAAGAAGTATTTTGAATACGGTTTTAAATACTTGGTTTGCTTTTGTAAGAGTTCTGTACACGTCGATTCTAAATTACCTTTGTTGAGCTACATCCTCAAGGGATCTTTTTTTTCGAAGAAATCTACTGTAGCCTTTCTTTTTTGTTTTTTTACTTCCCCACCATCCAGAGGATTTTGTCGTAGAATATTTTGACTTGGTAGTAGTTTTCGACTTGGTAGAGGGTGTCGACTTCGTAGATTTCGAGGTTGTCGGTAGTGTTGTCGGTAGTGTTGTCGGTAGTGTTGTCGGCGCCTTTGTCGTAGTGGTCAGCGGAAACAGTTTGTCTTGAGAACCATTCCAATATCGTACCCCTACATAATACCAGCCGGCTTTGTTAAATGTTGGTGGTCCATAGAAGTACCTATATGGATCATTGATGCAGGATTTGTATTTACCATAGAAGAGATCTGGCCATAAACGCTTGCTGCAGTTCTGATAATGTGTTTCGTTCACGCCGTGACAGGTGATAAAGCTCTGCTTCCCACTGCACACCGAAACTGAGGAATTACAACTGCAATTCGACGATGTACAATTTTCAGTGCACATCAACTGGGGACAGTACAAAAAATCGATAAAACTTCCACACTTGTAACTGTCATTTCCTTGCAGGGAAAGATTACCAGGTATTTGAGGTATATCTAAACAACTATTCCCGCTGCTCGTAAAATTGCTACTCAGGTTCAGGCAAGTCAAGAAGTCTTGTACAAGGCTACAATTTGATTGCTCGGTGCAGGATGAAAAGTCAGGAATTCTAAACTTTGTATCGTATTCTATGACAGTTGGACGATCGTGATGTTTTAAATATCCCGTAAAGATCTTCTGTTCGGTAGGTTTGATGCGAATATGAAATCCCGAATCATTGTAGAATACATGGAATTTAAAATATATCAGAGATTCGTTGCCTCGAGGATTGACAAAGAACCTCGGTACTGAGCTGTTATCGGTCTCGCGTGGTTGTCTGGGAATAAACATTTCTATTTCGTTGGTAAGATTTGTCACAGACAGTGCTTTTCCATCTTGGCTTTTGAAGATAATTCCCATCACATAGGAACCAATGCGATCTGTGCTGTTGTCTTTGGCCCATGTAAACGGATTCGTTGGTAGCAAAGTTGTCTGCAGGTTCAAATAGGAAGGTATGGGTTATTTCTCCCAATACATTACAATCACAAATTAATTATAATCGCCTCTAGACTGGAACAAATTAACAAGTGTGGTTCTTAAGATAATCATACAGTAACAAACATTTCACAGATGTGATTGGTTGATAACTCATCCATTTATCGTAAACAGTGCCATTTAAAATTTGAGAATGCAGGTTCATGAATTTGCACTCTTATCCGGAGCGCAGCAATCTGAGCCAGGTGTTGACAGGTGTTGTACTTGCTAAAATCTAATTAGCTTTGACGTGTTTGTATAAGTAATCGTACGGTTCCGACTGCAATTTGGAATAAATTTAAACGAATTGAACGAGCGTAAACACAAGTTGTAAGCTCTACAGGATAACAAGAAAAGATAAAATGGTTAAATACAAGAAGCAAAATTTTGACAGCGAATGAACTTAAATTATTTTAAAATGTTTAGACTGGACCAAAATTAAATACACTATATTACATTGAAGAAAAAGTGCAGGGTTCCGATTTTATACTAACTTTATTTTCTGAGTCTCCCTCACAGCATTGGGCGTAATCTGACGTAATATCTATTCTTATTTGTAAAATCTGGTTGTTTTTTTAAAAAAGCTTCAACCATTTTGCCCGAGCGGTTTATTGGGGATTGGGGAGGGAGGGGGTTCAATTATTTCCCACGAACTAGAGAGTAAGAACAATATAATACAATATAACCATCACTAACAGTGCTGTCAATGTAGTTAGTAAGGTCAGACTTATCATCCTCGAAAATTGGCATCTCTTGTGGCAATTCAAAGTTACCAGAGGCACACGTGTAGTCATGGGGCATGTTCCACGGTTGTTGGCGGACTAGACCAAGCGTTAGCGAGCTCGTTTTTATATACGATGGCTCTTCCCCTGGCATCATCTGCGAGAGCAGCAGGTCTGCCATCTGGTGGCTGGCATTTACGGATTTCTTAACAACTTCAACCACCTGTGAAAACGATGAATGATCATCTTAGGGATCTGGCCCCGGCATAGCGCTTATTAGATAAATCCTTATCAAGTGAATAAGTGTTATCTATCTAGTTTATTTTATCCACTGGGTAAGGATTTATCCACTGGATAGTGCTATTCACTCTTAGAACAACCAGGCCCATGTTTCCCCTTTGTAGACATCCCTTTTGTTCATTAGACACAACTGTCAGTGCGTGGTTCCACCCCGATCTCTTATTCTTTAACACCTATATCTAACTCAGTAACTGGTGGGACCGAGCAAAAGCACAGATAATGAAATGATAATTGACAGACCAAACAGTCAGCAAGTACTTCTGTCGCCTCTTCTATCGAGTAACACAAGCCCAGAGTCTGACAAATTGTTCGAAGAGTGCTCGTGCAAATGAGAAGCTCTGAGAACAATTTGGAAGTCGAGGGATTGTATGACCCAATAGAACAGCAAGATAGAAATATTTTATTCATTTTATAATTCAATAATAATTTCTGGCCAAAATGAAAACATCAACAGCGCGCGCCTGTTTCATTGTTTTTGTGCATAAAACACTCCAGAGTCGTCAACAACAAGAGACAGTGTTTATACTATGTTTTAGAAAATGTTTATTGCACAGCTTTTCATGATTGATTGGTTATTTGATTACTAATTGATTGTTGATTTCTTTGATGACATAGTTCCTTATTCTATGTTTCTTTACGCCTTGTTTGGCTCTCAATTTTATTCCAGCTATGAATATTAGGGCGTTTTCTACTTTCCGGGTTTTGCCAGAGGGACCGATCAATTCTTAATCAGTACAACAATAACAACTATAGTTCTGGCGAGACTGCTCATAAATTAGAGCCACTCTGTTCACCGGATCCAGATTGTCAGGAGGTAAACATTTGGTAACTTTTGACGTAAGTAAATGCTGGCGCTTTATTTGAGCAACCTTAGTACATGACCACTTTAAGGGTACCAGCAATTGTACTGACTCAGGAACTATCACACTTACCGTGTTTGACTCTGTACTATTTGGTGAGAGTGTACCATTTGGCATCGAGACAGCAGCTCCGCTGAGGATGTTCCCTAGTAACTGTACAACGGTGACTCCAGCATCATTGATTACAATTGCATCGTCTATATCTTCACTTGCTTCTCGTAGGCTTGAAGTCAGATTCTCTGCGGTTGCTATAGATAACTCCTAATGCAGAAAATACAATGGAATGCGGCTACACGGGTAATGTTGCATTAAGGTGTCTGAGCACAGGTCACAGTCTAAGGATTGGGTTACTTATTTATAAATCCGTTCATACATTTATCCAAGTAACTCTCAAAAACATTCCTTCATTCCTTCATTCCTTCATTCCTTCATTCCTTCATTCCTTCATTCCTTCATTCCTTCATTCCTTCATTC
>JANVCJ010045325.1:0-13500 GCA_026413505.1 Epizoanthus ramosus | reverse complement strand
TCACTACTAACAATACTTTCCTACAGTTAGTAGAATTGTTAAAATCTAAAATGTCATATTGTGAAATACTGGTGAAAAATAATCTAAAAAAAATATAATAATTATACTAATTAAAATATAATTCATTCTGTTGCACTCATGTCATTGAATTATTATCTTTCCCTCCTGTACATAATTATTTAACCCCCTCTAATCCTGTATCTCCACCTACAAGAGTCATATGCCCTACAAATCTTTGTTCTGGCAACAAAAATATTCAACATTGCAACAAGTCCACGGAAAAACACTCACAGCTAAGACTGATGTGTTGGACAGTAGTTTCTCATAAGACTTTTGGCATCTCTCATAAGCTTCTTTCTTGTCTGCATGTAGTTCACCCTTAGTCTGGAATATACATCAAGGAAATTTTTTATATAACACCAAAAAAAACATAACTCTTTATTCAGTACAATTATTTGTATGTTTAAAAACAGTTACCGTAACTGATCAAATGACTAACTATACTTTAACCAATTAAACGATAAAATGATTTTTACTAATAATTAAAATGACTATTTAATGGCTATTGATTTTATAAATTAAATATTAAGTTTCATATAAATTAAACAATTTAAGTGACTATTAATTAATAAAAAGAGTTGAAATAACTAGTACTCTGGACACAAAATTATAATGCTTGGAATATTACTAATAGTACTAATAATGCACAAAACAGGGTTCTGATTTTCCTTCGCACCAAACATTACTTTTTCTAAGTTTAGTATTATTTTCTCCAGGGCTATATATAATACAAGATATAAAAGATTGCTAACAAGAAAGTTAAAGTGTGGATTGTTCACTAAGAGATGGAAGAACACTGAAGCCAAAACCAATGTCAAGTACATGTACCTACCAATAAAATGTGTCTGTTCTGTCTGTCTCTGTTCTGAAGGTCATGGTGAGCTTGTAGCAGGTGCTTTGACAGCGATTTGTAGTAACCTAGCAACAGCTGATGGAAAGTGGCTTGCACCTCCTTAGCGATCACTTCCAGCCGGGGATACACAGCGTTGTGCTTCTCTACCAACACTCTCTGTTTCCTGGAAGTCAAACCGGCAAAATCCTCACCACAGTGCCGACTAAAACTGAGAATCACTTGGATGTAGATGTGACTGTCCTTGTCACAGCTGACAATGTTGCCGAGGATATTCATTAGCAATTTGACACCCTCTTGTAGGTTTGGGAACACTCCATAGATCACTAGCTCACCCATCAATCTCAACGTAACACGAAACTTGCTGACATTAGCCCCCTGTAATGAAAATATGCAGCACAAAATATTACTAAGTACTAAGAAAGGTAAAGTCCCACAACTGACAATTACATTTATTTACTAATTTCATATTACCAGCTCACGTTTTCCTACATTAAACATCGCTTTGACAGAATAAACTTTGCCATTCAAAATTTTACAGTAAACAGTCTGACCTACATGATTGTGCATAAAATAACAAAAATTTCAAGGGTTAGGACAATTTCAAGGATTGTTAATTATTATCAATATTAAATTTTAATAATTATTTTTGCAAATACTATTATAATATAAATTATAAGTTATTGTCTAACTTGTAACTAATTATAATTTTAATATAATTATTGACAATTATATTGCAAAGAATTAATTAAAAATACCACATGACTGTCTTATTGACTATTCTTACCTTTTCACTATCTTTGATGTTGTAGGTGTCAAACACCTTCATGAGTTCTTTCTTCAGCAGCTCCGAGAAGTCAGCATATCGCTGGTGAATTAGCCCACAGATGTGCACAACGCAACTCACATCTGCCAGCTGGAACAACGGCAAATCAGTTAGATATTAATAAATTCACATAAATTACATGAAACATTAAAAATTATAATATTTGTATATGGAAGTTTTGAGATAGCATCTTGAGGAGTGAAATTAATCATCAAGACTGAATTAGTTACAAAGTTTACATGTATGTTATATGATTGTGCATGTACATCTGAGTGTTGAAACCATTCTTCCTTAATTGCAGTGTTCAGTTGACCATACTAAAAAGATTTCAGCTGTATACTAAACCACAATACCTTGCAAACCTAACACAACACACATAGGCACATAGAAAGCCTTGTGTATATTATTGCAAAATTCGTCCCTGTACTAAAAACATTGTGAATGCTAGGTTTGAAGTTCTTAAGAATTTTCAGTGCATTTTTATGAGTTTTTCTAGGGTTATCTCGTGCACTAAGAATACTGCATTATGGGTAAATGTACCAGTTGCCATCTTTTTGGCATGGTAAACTGCTTGGCGTTTTGAAACCTAAGAGTAAGTGAATCTGAGTGGAAAGATTGCTAGTGAAGATAATTAGGGCAGAGTTTGGTGGCTTGGATCACGGGAAACATTTTCAAATTCAAAAGCAAAGAGATTAGATCTGTGGAAAAAGTTGTGAAGTACATGTATCTTCCAAACTATTGCTTCAAACATTTCTTTAAGCATACCAAAGCAAAATATTAGTCACAACAAACCTTGAGCTTTGTGAGTCCATCTACAACTGCTGCCACCTGGAATTACAATAGACAGAAGTTGAGTGTGTACTACAGAACACACTGACAAATTTACATGTATGTCAACTGAAGAAACTTAATTATAAATTTATACATGTAACTTGCTGTTAATTTGTCTTCTACATGTATGCAATATTTTGTTTGCTTATGGTATTCAATTCTTGTACATAGTTATACAATCAGTTAGTGAAGTATGTATGGCACTACCTCTGTCAATTCCGACCCAACAACTGCACAGGTGTCCTTGAATGGCCAAGGGGGGTAGTTAGATTGACCCTCTCCTCTAAGGGTTTTGGATTTTTTTCCCCTTTAGCAAATGCCCTGAAGCTTCTGGTAGCTGTAGCCTAATAAATAATACATCCTTTGATGCTAATCAGATGATGTCATAATCTATAATTTATGTAGAATTCATTATGCAAATTAAGGTTTATTTTAATTTAGAAAGTCAAAAAGCTCCAAAGAACCTTTCTTAAAATAGTTAATATATATTTATAATTATTACAAGTAGTGGAAAGTTATGGAAAAAAGATTTATAGCACTTTAAAGTATGAATCTATAACATAACCACTTACAGCTTCTTGCACAAATCGTGAGAGATTAAGAGCAGCAAACTCAGAAGAAAGGGAATCTCTCTGCTGTTCAGTAATTGACCTCTGTGGAGAAAAAGAATTTACAGGCAAAATGAAAAATGTTATAATTATGACCCAATCATGAACATGTAACTATACTCATTCAATTATTCTGTCTGTGGAGTCTTTATAATTTGTAGAACAGCACAAAAAAGTTTCAAACACTATATTGTAATTTGCAATTTAACAGTCAGTGGCGCAGTGATCTTGGATTATGACATCAGTGAGTTGTCGTTCCTAGACCAATTAACTAGCAGTCAACAATCAAAACAAAAATATGGCGCAGGGCCTTGGAATGGCAATTTATTGGCATGATAATCCTAGTAATGACTGTCAAGGTGCAAAAAATAGGCAAATGATTTTACTTCGTTCTCGTTCGTGTGATGGTTTTGGTAACTGAATTTCTAGCATTTTTAATTATTTATTCAATACAGATAGATTTA
Source organism: Epizoanthus ramosus (assembly GCA_026413505.1). NCBI lineage: Eukaryota > Metazoa > Cnidaria > Anthozoa > Zoantharia > Epizoanthidae > Epizoanthus > Epizoanthus ramosus. The sequence goes on along the minus strand of JANVCJ010045325.1, from coordinate 9,861 downwards.
TTCATTGCTATTTCTTAATAAGTCTGAAATAATTCTATTTGTTAATACCTACCAGTTTCTTGATGAAAGACGAATTCTTCTTAATCGAAGAATCTAGAGTCTTAAAGAAAGCTTCCTTTGGGTAATTACCTAAAAAGTAAGACAGGGTCACTTAGTAGAATTGTGAATGTTTATCAATTTCAAGAACTGACGTCACAAAGAAAAGATTACGGTAACTACTTAACAAGTAAATCTTACCAATAACAGCAAGATTCTTTTCCCTTGCAGTTTTTTTGCTTTCCAACTGACTTTGTGCTTCTTTTAAAGTCTGTTGCTGAAAAATAATTAGACAGACAAGTGTGCATATTTTTCAATTTCCTTCAATGTTTCAGAAAACTGATCTGAGTACAGATCATTAATTAATTATTTACGTTGTACATTCACATTATATAAGTCTAGAGAACAATACTGGTCATGGAACATACATGTACATGTATATATTATGTAATAATCATAAATTCTCAAACCAAAAATCTTATGAATAAATGGCAGTAAAATATATGTCGCCAGTAGTCCACGGTACCTTTATTTAACAGAATGTACCAGCCAGGGCTTCATCGCAGTTAGTTTTTCCAAAACCTTTCACAAGATTCTGGATTCTGCTAAAAATGTGTTGCTTTTTCAAGACTAGTCAAGACACAATGAAACTGAGTGCACAGAAGTACAGCAATAAAATTATTAAATATATGAACTAGTCAGATTAAATACATACCAACTCTTCCATCTCTTTTCGTTTCCTTTCCTTTTCTTCTTCATCTTCTCTTTCTTTACTTTCATTCTGTAAATGAGGTAAGAAAAATATTGTGATTTTCAAAAGTCTTCTTACAAGTACATTCAAATAACATATTTCTCTGTCTTAACTTCAATGTCTCAATATTGTAAAACAGAATAACACACTTCTAGCACTGTCTTCAAAAATTAGCCAAGAAATTTCAGATACATAGTATCTCCAATTTAACAGAATTAAGCCACAAGTTTACCATCCACTGTAAAAAAGGAGCACATCCAGGGAAATTAATTAATCGTAAATATGCAGTCAGATAATTTTACTACGGTAGTAACTAAAACCATTTTCAAGACAAAAAAGATGCCTTTCCATAATATTAGTATCATTCTTCTTGGAAATGTATACAATAAAACATACATATATACAGTCATGTATGTACATACATGTATAACGCCCCCTCCCAAACAAACAAGAAAACTTCAGCTACAAAACAATGACATAATTATGTAAAATAATTTATACAGCGATCACTAAAGTGTAGTACACATATTAAACTCTACTTTTATTAGATCTTGTGTAACTATAATACATGTTATGTCTTGAACCAAATCTCTGTAAACAGCCATGTTGAGCAATAAAGAAACTGCCTTAAGTTTAGTTTTACATCAGTGACCCATAAGTGATTCATAACAGTTCAGAGTCTAACTGAGCAACTTGGGGCTGATGGGATCAACAGGTGTAACATCACCTCTCCAAGGATGGAACAGTGAAAGAAGATCAACAAAATCCATCACAGAGCCTCGCCGTTCTCTGAACTGTCGCCCAGCATTGTACAATCCAAAAATATGAAACACAAACCTGTTTTATATCTACCTTTCCTGCATCGTTTTCATCTGAGTCCTTGTTATCATCTCCGTTTACTTCCTTCTTTATTTCCTCACTTTTCCTGTGTGCACAAGAAATGCAGATAATATCTACATGTATAAACAGCAAGTTTAAGCTTCAATTTTAAAAGGCTTAAATACATTATTTAGCATTCATGTATCACAGATTAAAAGCTTTTTAGTATATATACACCAAACCAGTAAATAGCGCTTGTTAATTAATAAAATAATTTAATATAATTATTATTTAATTATTATTATTAAATTAACAGTACATGTAATTGTTTCCCTCAGTATCAGTTCCTATTAATAGTGATGGAAATTTACATGTACCTCACCTTTTCAAGGCTTGGTAAATATTCGCCACTACTCACCTTCACTTCAGGGAATAATTATGAATTATCGCCCTACCACCTCATTACACTGTATATACTTATTACTATAGTACTGTTCTGATACATTTTTGATCTACCGGTACTTAATTGTGATTAGTATACAAGCAAGTGGCATCCAGATGAGGCTTAATCCCAGGGACTTGACCAGATGTCTGAACTTTTGAAGTCAACTAGACTGCTATATGCCAAGATTCCTTTAAATCACTCTCACTCAAGTCGAATATGCCAAAAATGTGCAATAAATAGGCCAAAAAAGTAAACAAATTTCTAACCATAGAATTATCTGTCCCCAATCCCTAGTAGGTACCTTAATCCTTAGAAGCATACGCCATTTTGAGAAACACAACTTAGGCATAAAGGGGGGGGGGGGGGTATTTCACCCCTTCCCTCCCTACTCACATTCTAATTTCAAACAGTTAGGAACTACACTACAATTAGCACACAACCTACTATAAATTAGTAGCCATTACTATGGTAATTGGACTGCCGAGTCAGTGGAGTCTAATTTGGTATTTAATCTCATGTTTGAGTGATAACAAAATTTGACATATATCATGTGCATGTTGGACTTTAGACAAAATTAACAACATAACAACAACAACAACAACTTTTATTTGCACCTTCCAATAATAATGAAAATTACATAAAAGAAATAATAAGTCTTATTAGCAAGTTATTATAAAACTTACAATTACTAAAAAACAAATTTAAGTTTAAAGTCAATTTTGTCTTGGCCACAGTTCATCCAAAGGCAGTGAATTGTTGTCATTCATAGTGATTATAAAATGTCACTGGTGATTGGTCAGAAGTCAAGATCTCAGCTTGTGATGGGTTCAATCAAGCATCCGAATACAGGTGTCTAAATCCAATAACAGGATAATTGTTATTGGATAGTGTCCAATTAATGAATAATAGAACTTAGTGAATGAACCAATCGCATTTGAGGACATTGTAAATTTATGATAAATAATGGTACTATGACTGATTATACAATAAACAAGATATAACGCGCGCTGTGATTGGCCTAAAACTGTGATCTATTTTTGAACTGACACCAAAATGACGACACGCATCATGCCACTGCTTCTCTGTTTTTGTTTTAGTTGAATTACAATGGAGGGAAACCTCAAAAATCTGTTTTGATTATCGTACAAAACAAATAGATTCCATTGTCTGTGCGTCTGTTTACTAATAGATGTTCAAATGACACCAAAACTGAGCCTTTGGCTCGTATGCCACTTCAGGTTCTCTCAACGTGACTGTGTTTTGACGTCATTTGAACATCTATTAGTGAACAGACACACGGAAAATGGAATCTATTTGTTAATAATAATAATAAGTGGAGTCCAATTCTGCCTGTAATCATACGAGTGATAACAAAATTGGATGAGTGCACAGCAAGAATCCAAAATTTATTTTTGTTTATCACAAGTATGAAACATCTTACAGACAGAATTGGACGATACTATAAACTAAGTCATATTATCAATTTATTATAACAAAATACTGAGTACAAGTCTGTCATAGAAATAATTGCTTCTGTATGAGCAAAAGATTTCCATTTTATCTTGACCACAGAATCTGAGTGGTACATGTTGTTGTTATAGTGATTATTATCTGTCAGAAGTTGGACAGTCGGCTAAAACATGTAACTCAAGGTTATGGTTGGTTCATTCAAGTATCTTATTTTATAACAGGTGTCCAATAAGTATAACAGAACTTGTTACTAGATAGTGTCCAATTAATGAATAATAGAGTTTGTTTAATGAACCAATCACATTTGAGGAAATCATTATTTTATAATAAAATATCAGAGTATACTACACTAGTTAGAGAGCAAAGCAAGAATGCACTATATATTAGATGATCTATAATAAATTATACCGTCTAGCAATCACTAACAGTGAGGGAAATGCTGCCGGCACATGTTGATGCTAGAAAATATACTTACCCTAAAGTGAATTATTATCTACTTCTCAAACAATGTTATGATTCTAAGGAGTTGCTGCCTAACGGCAACAATAATTTTAATAGCACAAATTAAAACTTTTATAGCCTGACCTCAGATGCTAATTTTCCCCTGCTGCACATGAGAAAAGGAAAGGAAAGGAAAGGAAATTAGTGTCTGAGGTCAGGCTATAATTTGTATAACACCATAAATAAATTCAATTGATAATAACAGGAATCTAAGGCATAGCACTTAATACCCCTCAAACATCAACATTTGAAAAATACTACCACAGCAAAACTGCATCAACAAGTTTGAGTTTCGAATAGTAGGAAGTGTAGGTACAAACTTAGACTTTTGTTTTCTTCCAGTTTAGTCATACAGTCATGTATATTAGTTACATTTACAGCAAAGCTATAAAGTCTTGTGGTCTACATTTAGCTGCAACTAAACAACAAGCTTTCAAACTTACTGTGGAGTTACTAAGACCTAAGAACAACAAGAAAACATTCAGGCTATCACCTGACCTCCTGCTAACAACGCTGTGTGCTTTGTTGGCCCAGGGATTATTCATAAAAACTGCAGATCTAAATAATATTTATCATAATTTCACAAAGCATTTCCTGAGTTATCCGATTACTTATTGGGAATTTCCAAGTGTATTAAAATAATTTAGTAGCAATGACAAGCTACGACTCATTATCAGAGATATATACAGTCACAATGTAGCGGGATTCAACCAATAGCAAACAGAAACAGAAAAGCTCCCAAAACATTGACAAGAATAGTCATTGTCATTCATTTCAAACAAATAACTCCAGCTTATATTTATCATTTAAACTAGTAATAATTTCCTAAATTTCTTCTTATTCTTTTATCAAGTTTTAGTATCTTCTTTACCTCATTCACCACCATAAACAATTGAAGCTCACCTATAAACAGCATCTTTGTCCAGTTCCGTACACGAAGCAACATCGTTTTTTCCCGCTTGTCCAGCTACATCTTGATCTTGTCCACAGCTTGTTTCCGAGTTTTTATTACCGCTTCTGCCATCCTCCTGCTTTCCCTCTTTGTCGCTCATGGAATATAAATAAGTTTCTCTCTTTCTTTCCACATCTATCCGTATTTCTAGCCCTTCTTTATACAAAATTTACCGAAATTCTGCGTCTTTCTTCGCCATTTTCACTTCTCGTGTATTCGTGACCCCAGTCAGTGCAAACAAAATTTACTTCGTTCCCAGGACTCCTCGGACATGAATGTTGCGAGAGACCTGGTCCGAGTAACTCGCCCGAGGCCGAAGCCAGGCCAAGAACGTGTTCAATCGCTGTTTTTCATGTTTCTGCATGTTAAATTTTACCGCCATTTGCTTGTATTCTCAAGTTTTATTGATTACTGACCGTTTAATAAGGTACGTATAATATCTTTATTATCTTATGATGCATTTAAAAAACAGAGGATTGTCTTGTGCTGGTGTTTTCGTACGCGATTTCTGAGATTTTTAAAGTTATACAACACAATGCGACAGTGTTTACCATCATCAGATCGTGTTGTACTCGCGTGGTACTCTTTTCAGATTCGGGGCAAAATGACAAGTATTTTCGTGTGTGTAGCATAATAAATTATTTTTTTCCAGATCAGATGTAGCATGGAGTAAATTTACAATAAGAAAGTCTGCAAAGAAAGGTTTTGAGAACGTGACTAAATTTTATTCGATCGCAATGCACCCATCTCGGCGCAGCGCACAAAAAATTCTGAGTATCACGATGCATAAAGATTAAAGTTAGTAATAAATCTTAACATTACTGCAGATTTGGATGATCACCGATTCTTATTTCAAACTTGTTATATTCCAAACTATTTTGATGTTTAATGGAGCAGTATATTACTATTTACTCCCGATTTTTCCAGCTCGGCAACTACCTGTAGATGAGTAGATCGAGCGTTCTACTAGTCTACTGTACTGTCAATGTCATGACACATGTATAGCTTTGACACTTAACTTCCTTGCTACTTTATATTGGTAGTTTAACGTATGTCCGTATAACGTTTTGTAAATTTGTACATATATAAGTGACTCACTGTTGGCTGTTAATGAGTTACTAGCAATTTTAATAATTGGTAATAAGTAATAACTAATACGTATGTTACGCGAAATTGATTTGAAGACGTTTGACAAATCTAATTGGAATTTGTAACTCCTACTAGTACTACTAATGCACCAGTCAATGTAACCCCCCCCCCCCAGGTAATTCTTATTGCGGTAACAATAGCTGTCAAATGCCCCGCACCCATGGCCCTTTTTCCACTCAAATCAGGTATTAAAGCCCCGCTAATGCCTCGCTATGTCCCGGATGAGGGAGGGGGGGGGGGGGTGCAGGGGTTTATATTGACTGGTGCATAACTTCTAAAGGTATCATAACACAGTATGATGAAAACACATTCTCAAGCTGTAAATATGTCCAATATGTAGACGATGTTAGACACAGTCTTGATCTTTTCTCCGAAGTGGCTCAACATGCAGAAAAACTCGTTTTTAAAGTTACCCATGGGTTGCTATATTTGTTTTTGGAGCAGTCCAGTTCATGGAACCACTGGTATATATAATTATATATATAATTATATACTAGTTAGTAATAGTTTTCACAAAGCTCTGGGGATTGGATCGATCCGCTGCTACCCAGGAGAAGAATGTGGCTTCCCCCGTGTAGTGCAAATTTTGTAAAAGTGCCCAAGGAGAGTGTGCCTTGCATGTTGCCGTGTGTTGAATCACTTCAAACAAGGTGGAAATTGGCATTTTGAGGAATGGTCAATTGGTTTAGGCTATGGAGGCAAGTATGGGTCAGATTTGTGGAATAATCTTTGGAGAAGCCTGTTTTGGCACTCAAAACTTTATCGAGTGACATTTCAAGTAACCACAGAGAGTCGAGTCGCACAAGTTGGAAATGACAGTGTGCAACCTTCTAAGTTTCTTAATACTGAGAGGGAAACTAGAAATCGAAAAATCTCAAGAAATATTTAATGCTCGCTAAAATGGCCCCCAAATCACCAGGGAGCTTTGTTTGAATACAAGAGACATATAAGTGAAACGACAGTGTTTATTGCATTTATTTATTTGAGCATTTTCCAAAAATAATATTCTCCATACAAAGTCTCGTAAATATAAAATTCGACACAAGTATAAGTATTACTGGTTAGACATTGTGGGCTACCTGTGGAGTCCACTATAAGACCTCTTACATGTACTTGAATTGTTTAGAAAGCACTTACATGTAATAGATGGTCACCAGGGTACTTGAGCAATCCCATACAAGTCTGAAAGTCTGCTGGAATGTAAACCTACAATCCAATAAGAAATGTTGTCACCAAGTAAATTGTACCTACTGTACATGTAGTATCAGAAATCCTTTGGAAACTGTGGTTTTAATTTGCTTCATCTCTAGGGTCCAACTCTTTGATGCACCCATCCTGAACAAGCTTTTAAATTTTTCCATAATATAATATGTTTTTAATATTTTTACAGTATAAATATTGTTTGCCTTTACTTAGCATTTTAGAATATTTATTGCTTTAACACTATATAAATTGTATTATAATTATTATAATTATTAATTATTATGTTTCAGCGCCACCATTATGCTGTATTCACACCACCGACTATAGCAGCTACCAAACTGTAATGGAGAGAAAGAGAAAGTGCGACAGCCCAGTTGTTACTAAGAAAACCAAGAGAGCACGGAAGAACAAGAAAAAATCAGGTTTGGGTTGCCCTAACTCTCAAATTTTATATATATATATATTTGTACTAATTATAACTTAATACGCATTCGGTGATACAATAAATAAACCAATAAATTAAGGTAGCATCAAATCCACAAGGTGTAATTTTTTTAAAATCTCTAATAACTACGCATGCGCAGTTTTAAGGTACCAATGAAGTGGCGGCAGTGGACAGCTGTTTCGCTCTTGTTAGAGCTCGTCAGCACTGCATAGCCAGGCAACTGAAGAAGACACACGGTCTTTTTCTAGCACCTGTTACTTATTCCAGCTTGATTACTTGGTTTTCAATGGTTTTACTTTAATTCACCTTGTGTTTTAACAAAATTGCTACTGAGGCCTGTCTGAAATTATTGTGGATGGATGTGAATATGTGGCATTTTTAGACCTATGTCACTAAGTATGCTGTACAAGTACATCACTCAATAGGTCACTGATGACCAGTACATTAATTTTGTTTAATATGTTTTCAATGAATATGTTTAAACAGGAGTTGATGACATTGAAGATGATGATGAACTGTTTGCCTGGGAGGAATATTTGAAAAAGACCTGCTCCAGGGCAGTACCACAGAGCACCTTCAAACATGTAAGTGTATAATTTACCATATTTCTCGGCGTATAAGTTGACCCGTAATTTTTGGCTAGAAATGTGAGACTTTTTGCAATACCCGGCATATAAGTCGACCCACAGAAATACTAATCGGCTTTTCCAAAACCCCAAAACACAAGTAAACAGTGCACAAGTTAACACTTAACAGCTGAAAGTTCGATCAATACAATGTTTCAAGGGTCATAAACAAATGCACAGTATTTACAAATTACTGACACAATCAACAGCGGCTGTTTGCATTCTAGTTTGTTTGACATCTAGACTAAAATCCATCAAATTCAATGCCAAAACTAACTTTAATAAATAACAGAATGAAAGCTTTAGTTTTGTTTGGTTATTCAGTACTATTCAGAAAACATATTTTTGAAAAGATTCTGCTTTCAATTTCTTCCGTGCAGCTTTCCTTTTAATGTCAATTGCAGTCACGACGGCGATGCACAGATTTGACAGCGAGACATGATTGTGCGTAATGCGACGTGGGTAGTCAATTATTACCAACAGACACGTTTGACCTTCAATTGTTTTCATTTTGACCTTGCATTGTTTTTATTTTAATACTGCAAACAAAAACAAACATTATAAAACATCTTCCTTGTAATATTTCTGATTCAAATGGATAAATTAAAAGTTTTTACTTTTTTTTACAAATATCGGACATCAAAATTATGCGATCGGTGTATAAGCCGAGGTCAAGTTTTTACCCCTGTTTTACGGACCTAGAAACTCAACAAGTTATACTCCAAGAAATTTGGTAATAACTGGAATCTCTATTTTTGTTTTTGTGCACTTTCCAAAGTTCTCCAACCTCCCTCATGGTCTAAACAAAACCCCTACCCCTGCTAGATAAAACCCCTAACTCCTGGCAGGACAAAACCCCTACCTCCTGGTTAGACCAAACCCTTACCCCTGGCTGGACAAACCCCTATCCCATGGCTAGATTAATCCCTACCCCCTGGCAAGACAAAACCAATTTTAGTTAATGTCAAGAAAGTGATGAATGCTATGCCCTGCATCTCAGAACAGATTCTTAAACCACTCTGACTCAAAGAAGAGTAATCACACATTGTAAGTCCTGTCAATCAAAGTGTATTGAAACATTAACTTGTCCCTCCGAAATGTAGGTTCATGACCCGGTGGGGCAAGGGTTTATGCCTGGTATGAAGGTAGAAGCGATCAACCGCAACTCTTCACAGGCAGAGGCGTACTGGGTTGCAACCATAGTAACAGTAGCAGGGACTCTACTGCTGTTACGATACGACGGCAGTGAGGATGATCGGAGTGGAGACTTCTGGTGTGATGCCGCCTCCGAGGATCTGCAGCCTATTGGTTGGTGTGCAAAAACCAATCACATGCTTCTGCCGCCAGAATGTGAGTATGGGTCTACAGTTATACCCCCCCCTCCCTCCCTCCCTCCCTCCACTCTTACCCTCCACTCCTTTTGATATCATGCATACATGTCAGGGTTCCCATGGTTATGAAAAG
>JANVCJ010045214.1:0-13502 GCA_026413505.1 Epizoanthus ramosus | reverse complement strand
ATCAAAGAGTATGACATGAATGTATACTGACAAAGCAAGGCAAAACAAAACAAAACAAAGCAAAAATGGAGTAAGAATATCTGAGATCCACTCCAATATATAAGATAGGATTTAAGATAAGATAAGATCAACTTTATTTGATAGCTATTTGATCTGCGTTAACCTATCCAATGATAGCTGGTTTCCAATAGGGCGTGCACTACTGAATACATTATAATGATAACAAAAACAAAATTGTAGTATTAAATCCAAATTCCAAATACAAAAGTAACTGGAAGCCAAAGTAATTGTATCAGACTGTTTTTTTCTTCTTTGGCAGTGGCAAAACTGATTTAACTATTGAAATCTGATTGCACAAATAAGCAAAAGAATAATTCATATTAATCTATTAAGAACGTATCCTTAAACTTGAGTACTATTTGGCTAGTCTAAAATATCAAAACAGGAAGGACAGAAAGACTCTGTCAAAATCATATCAGTTAATTAAAGTAAAGAGACCTTTGTTTTAATGTTTTGTGTCAATTTAAAGCAGAATATGCAATATCTTACCTACTACTTGCACAGTAGCAGCAAGACTCAAGACTAGGAGATCCTTATTTAGTGTTTATTCATATTTTCCAATAATATATATGCCCTTTTAAAATTGTTTCATTAGGTGTTTATTTGTCCAGAAATATTATTAAATCACATTGGTGTGTTAAATGGTTCAGTAAAACAGTAATGGTCTGATTGATGAAAATTAACAGAGATTTTCTAACAAACAAAATGTTTATTACCTTCCAATAATTAAGTTGATATGGAGAATCGATAGAGGTACGTTCGTTCATACAATTAGAGTGGTGTAAGGGAACACGAACAACTTGCTCTGAAGTATAGTAGGCCATTCTCACCTTCACCATCAACGTTTCCGCTGGGAGTCTCATCAGGTGGGACACAGCGATCTTCTTGTGCGTTCACTACCTCCCCTTCACCATTACATGTAGCTAATAATAATAATAATGATCATAATCATAATCATCAATATTTTTTTATTTTTTATCACTAATATTTGCTGAGGAAGCTCTTTCGACCTCTTTCACTTACGTGATTTTCAAAGGGGTCCTCGAAACAAAGGTACATTTACAAACAGCTACATAAAAAAAGAGAAACAGAATATATGTACATATATATATGTAAATATATATGGCCTGGCTGGTTCATTATTAACTTGATGATCATTCATATCATTATTTATATCGTGTTCTACAAACTGCAATCCATAAAAAATATATTACAAGATTGTTTTGAAAAACACCTTACATCATCGCATCGAGCATCATATTGTGAGAATGTCATAAACAATTTGTGGTTATCAAACAGTATGACATAAATGTATACTGATAAAAACAAAGCAAACCAAATCAAAGAAAAACAAGGCAAAGGAAAGCAAAGCAATTAAATCAAAGTGGGAAAAAATAGTTATAGTTTTACTTACAAACAAAAATATTTATTATTGACCGAAAATTTGTACAGCAACATACAGTGCATCTACTTTGTTTGTGTCGAGCTACGTTGCACCATCCTGCTACATACAAACAGGTAATCCTTTTGGGCAGATGGAGATTCAGTGGTTTAATGGATAATAAGTAAGCACGGAAAATAACTTTAAAGTTGTGTTTATTTTGTCTGTTAAGTAGATAAGTATAAGAGTGAACAATTATGAAAATTATTATGTTTGAACCAATGTCGAGACTGCATAGAATTATTTTTTTATTACTAATAAATGTTAGTAAAACATAATGAAGAAATATGGCTGTTCTACATTATATACATTTATATCCATTTCTAACCCATGGGATAAGTATTTGGGGAAATAATTTATACATCCCATGCACTACTATTAATTCACTGTTTATTACAATAATGTACTATCCTTTTCTAAATTGATGAACATTTTGGGTCTTTCCTCGTGTACGGAACACAGATGAACAGAGTTAGGGTTGAGTGACTCTATATTTCTCTCTTAGTTTTCGAGCTACTATGACGTCATCTGTGTTCAGCTGTGATCCGTTCATGAGGAAACGACCAAAATTTCAGTCCACTTTCAAATTTACTTTAATAAATTTATTAAAATAATAAACTAATACACAAACTAACTCCAGTAATTAATTATTAATTAATATTAATTAATATGCATCGCTTCCATAATAAGACAAATAATACTCACAAATTTTGACAACTATTTTGGCAAAAAGGTTTAATTGGCACAATGTTATAAAGCTGGTTTCCTTAATCAAAATATTATTTTAAATAGTATTTTCTACTTAAGAAAACGTTAAATCCAGAAAGAAACGGTAGATTTATCCCCCCTCCCTTCCCCAAATCAATGTTGGGTGCTTTTGTCACTGACGTTCTTTTAAATCTAGCCTAAAAACCTTTCTTTTTAGTACGTGTTTTTACGTAGACTAGATAGGATATTTATGTATGATAGGTTTTTTGTTGTTATTATAAGTAGAGAGATTACTTTATGATAGGTTTTATTAATATTATAACTATTTTCAGAAATCTGCCAGAAAGATGTTTTTCAAATAGTTATAGTTTGTTGATAAATGTTACAGATCGAGTAGGTTCAAAGGCCGAATTTATACTAGAGACGAATCATCTGTCTCGACGGATGATTCGTCTGATGGATAATTCGTCTGGATATAAATACAAAGATGAATTTTGACGGATTTAGAGATGAATCATCCGACTCGGACGAATCATCCGTCTTGTAACATGTCTTCAAGACGTGTTACCAGACGAATTTTGCACAGACGAATTTGGCCTCATATGCATAATTCGTCTCTTGCCCGAATTTATATCTAGACGATTCATCCGTCTAGACGAATCACCCGTCTCAGACGTATGATTCGTCTCTAGTATAAATTCGGCCATTGTGACTATGATTAAAATATCAAGTCCAAATTCTGGTCCAAAATAGCAGTATAGAATTAACACCATCCAATGATTTGTATTTTAATTTTATAACACAAAATACAAAAATATTCCCTTATCCAGTTATTGCTTATATCAATATGTTAATTTCTATCAACTTTCCATCTAGCTTTGTATGCTACTATTAAGTTAAAACTTGCATGCAATGGTTTCTCCTCACCGCACGCAACCATATCCTGTTCGTTTCTCAGTAACTTGATAGGCACATTGATACAGTTTATACATTTTAAAATGAAGAAATTTTTAAAATGATAAACTGACACATGCCACATGGCTCGCATGGAAATTTTTGAATAAACATTTTTTAAAAAAATGGAGGGCTGGTACAACAACATCCCATTAAAGGGCAGATTTGATGGCCAATATTTGTTGACATGTATTTATCATATTTCATGAGGAGGCCCTTTCATTAATATGGTTTTCAAAGGTGTCCTCGAAGAACGTTACATTTACAAACAAGTACAATAAATATATACTAACAGATTACAGGTCCAAAAACAGCTACATTAACGAAAAAGGCTGATGGCCTGGCTGGTTACATGACAAAGTTGATGGATCGATGAAAAGCGGGCTTAAAAGTATTTCGGCTAGCAGAGCTGATCTTGAGCTGAATGTTTTAATATTATAGCCTGTTTCTTTTAATACCGCCAACAGGAAGGTGGTATCTATAACGTTCTGAAAATAGTCTCTGCATTTGTCCACACTATAGTCACTGATACGTTTGCAAAGAAATTTCATTTTGAAACAAACCACAGATCACCTGATAGGTGATGTTTGTCTCATATTTAGTAAATATATTACAAGTACAACACAGTTTTGCATTTTAAACTGCCACGATCACAGGTTCAAAAGTGCTCAATGATTGCGCAGAGCGGTATAAAGCGTATAAAAGTCAAAAAGTGACCGATGAAGTGCTAAAAATAAAATGGTGGAACATTACGCGGACATGAAAACATTGCATTGCTAAGCACAAGATACGAGCATTATACTCGCCAAATGCCGGTAATAATTATAATTCTTATAATGATATACAAATTTCTATAACGCATATACATAAATTAATAAATGTTCTAGGCGCTTAACAATATGTGGAATATAAGTAAATATATAATGAATAATATGAATAAATAATAACTTGTCAATAATACGCTATCTAAAAACTAATAATTACAGTCCATATGCCTTTTAAGCTTGAACGCAACCCTTTTCACCTTTGGCTTTTTTTAAAAATGAAGACTGATTTAGTCTGATGATCGCCACCAAGTGTGAAACTGCAGTCCATTGCATGCTAAGTTTAAAACTTTTACCACTGGCCTCTTGTGTGCATAAATTTATGTAATTATACGTTTTAGTTATTCCAGTAAATATTTATGTACTTTGTACCGACTGTCGTCGCTATTGAATCGCACGTACGAATTTCTTCATGTACTGATATAGTATGAAATTCTAACTTGGTTTATTTTCTTTCAATATCTTTCCATTGCAATAATTACGTAATCCATCTCACTGAAGTTATTATTAAATATGGTAATGTTGTCTTTTCAAAAATTGTTTCTATAATATCCAGTCTCCTGTGGAAACAAAACAAAACAAAACAAATAGGGAACGATCACCCCACCTGGCGTGACACGTGGGGTGATATTACTGTCGATCAACATACAAATCAAGCTATGCTTGGGTAACTAAATACAAGATGGAGCTCCAGCTTCAGAATAACAATATATCGAATGTCTTACATATACAGACAGTGAGACACTAAAATTAATATTGTGTGACCAAAACTTCACTGTCACTGCCCTCCAGCCCTCACGGACAAGTTCCTGCCTTGCTTCAGTTTCAGCTGACGTCTTCCTGTATATAGCGCCGTAATCGTTGTCTGAACATGATTTCTGTACCCGTCGGGCTCGTCTACGCGAAAGGTAGGTATTCTGCCAGCATTCTTAGTCATGTACAAGTATTAACGAGAGCTGGCGAGAGCTGGAACATAACATGTTCTAATTATATCCTGTTCACCTCTTAAACTTCCCAAAACCCTAAACAATTCTTCAATCGGAACAAATGCGAAGCGCCAAACATGTCTGTCAGTTCTTGAACGGTTCTCGTGTATAAAAAAAAAGATCGACATCCACTAGCAGTGATTTTATACGCTGATCTAGCCACCTCGGCTGATCTGATTATCCGAAATGCGTGCGTGGCCCACACCGTCACTACCGCCGAGATTCCGCGTCCATTTCCGCGAAATCAGAAGCACTGCATCAGTGTATGGGCGCCAACTGGACATCGCTTTCCTTTCTTAATTCTACTTTCCTTGCTTCTTCCCATCGCTTTTCTGACCTGTACACGACGGACCAGAGAGCTCGAGGTTCAACCAAGTTAGCTTGCAGGTAGCAAGGTTTCATTTGGATATCGATGATAACTCGGTTGTATATTAATAGTTAGACTTTGGACCGTCTGGTCAAGGTTCTACGTCTATTCTGATACAGGCATACTATCTAGTCTATCTACGTTCTACTTCCTAGTAGTAAGTTTATACTGGCTTTCAGTCTCACAGCGATATCTCGCTCTACAGTGTTGGTATATATTAGAAAATTTTAAAACATTTATGCAGAGGTGGAAAAGTGAAGGAAAAATAATGGGAGATCTCGTTTTATGGCTGGGAACAGATACGTTTGTGAAACCACGCTGCAGCCACAAGTTATTCATTATCCACACGAGTCAGTATACCGAAATCATTCGTTGTTGTTAGAGATAATATACCATTCATTTTAATATATGCTACAGTTTACAGACGTAGTTTATTTTCAACTATTTTCAACTATTTTTGTTCATCTACTTTGATCAAGTTACTTTGCTTTGCTACTGCCGACAGTTCAGATTGCGACATCGACAGATATACGTAATATTTCGCGTCTTATTTTCCTGTTTGTTTCGGTTCATCCACATGCAGAAACAAACCACTTCTTATTCGCTCCCACGCAAAGATTGCAGTGGAACTGTAAAATCACGGATTGTATCAAAATATTCTTTTAGAAACCTCAATATTTTTTGGATGATAAAACTGAATATTTTTCGTCCAAAACTGAATAAAAAAACTGATTTAAAAATTCATTAATCGTGATTAGGAATATGAGCAATCTGCGCAACAGTTAACAATGATATACTACTTATTTACCCATTAAAAAACTAGGAATCGCTATCTTATCTTCGATTCCGGCATTAATTTGTTTCCGTATAACTTTATATTTGCAAACATTTTAGTGGTTTAATATACAAATTTGTTTTTACGCCCATATGGCCTATACTGCTATGTCTATATAGTACACCCGTTCGACACGGCACTGTACTTATATCAAGCACTCGATGGGAAGTCGGCAGTGCAGTGGTATCAACCATTACGTACCTGGTTGTAAAATAATTGTGGCTATAAAGGCTGACCATATAGACACTAATTCTCCTCATTCACTGCGAGAATTTTATCTTATTTATGGAGAAACGACTGAAAACTTAGGCAACTTAGTTCTGTGACTTTTATAGCCCCAATATAGAATCTATTCCTGGAAGTTCAGTCAGTCTAGGATTGGAAAAGCCAAGTGAACATGGCTTATCAGAGCCAGAGCTTAACTCCGGTTTCTGTAGCATGAATCGACTGAGAGCTGAGTATTCATAGTACTACTTCGATCTCCTGGATGGGATGCCCAGTCTATCGCGGGGTTACCCACCGAGCATTTTGTAATGTTTGTCCCCCAACAATTTGCCAGGTACTCAGACTGAAAGTAAACATCTTGCCCGGCAAGGACATTTACGTGGCTTGAAGTTGAACCGATCGAGAGTCAAGTCCAACTAGTCCAAGGCGATAGCCACTGAGCCACCACCTCTGCCACTAGTCATGGTAGTATACCTAAATACTTGAATACCTAAAAAAATATCTCTAATTTAGCTTACGTAATTGCTAGGGTTCGGTCAGAACGCGGGATCTGGCAATATTAAAATAAGAGTGAAAGCTGGGAGTGAAAGTAACCGAATGCCGCATGTGCAGTGATACTTACGACCGATGTTTTGCCCGCGCTAGGTCACGTATCACAAGCAGTTCTCGATAATCGATTGGATACTAATATCAGTTGCGACAAAGATTTCTTTCTTTAATCCTTCAAAGATGTCAACTGAAAATGAGAACTATTGTTGATATAGTATTACTTCCCAGAAATTGGAATTTTACGAATTCGCTAAGCAGCGCTTCCTTTTCAAAGATGGATCGGCGCTTTAGCAAATACAAACAATACATGTATGTTAGAAACACTACTCAGACTACACTCAGGACACTTCAATAGTAGTTAGATAGTTGGCTCTGATATATCAGTTAGACATTTTATAAGCTAAAATGATCTGAAAGTAGGAATTTTCCAGGTTTTGATCCCCTATTGCCTCTACGTGCCGCGGTTTGAACATTTTTAAAAAGGTTTATTATGGCATTTAAGCTGGAGTTGAATACTTTAAGTTAGAAATTCATAGTGATTTTCGTCCTACTAAACTATATATATATATATACCATCGAGGCATATGTCGATACGACCAGAGTTCCGTTTACAGCTGCTTTCAAAGTGAGCAGCGTTGCCATGGCAACAGTATTGGAGTCCTTTCAGTTTCAAACAAAACCCAGTTATCTCAAAATCTAGACTAACTCTTTTAATAGACTTTTACAGCCCCAAGATATTAAATACTAGAATTTTTGTATGTCTTAGCTCGGTGTGTCTTGAAAATATTTTGGAAAATCGATAATTAGTGAATAATTGGTGATAATTGGTGAATAATTTTATTAACAAATAAATCAAATAGGTGCGTTGATAATAGGTAGCCACGTTGGTTGCATTTTCTTACGCAAGTTCTTTTAGGGTTAATTTATAACAATAATAATAATAATAATAATAATAATTTATTATTATTATTATTATTATTATTATTATTATTATTATTGTTATTATTATTGATATTATCATTTAGAATAAAATGAATTCTAGATCATATGTTCGATGGCGATACTAACAGACCAAACACGTTTTTTTTTTGTATTTTCGAAAATTGATTTGCGTTCTGTAATCTTTAACGGAACCACCATTACTCTTTACTCTATTGTTAAAAACGAAATATAAGGAAAGTGTTCGTACTACTTTGAAGCAAGTGCTCTGGTTGGGGTTAACTGACGTTTTCTTTGAAGATTATCTGTGCTGACTTTCCTTTCTCGATAACACTTAACAGTCTCCAACTCCACTGTACAACAAACGCTTCGCAATTCTCGTTTCGTTTACCTTTTCGTGCAGTACTTCGACTCGGTGTCCTATGCTAACACGAGAAGAGTCTAGTACTAGTAAGATTTGTACAAAATGTGAGACAACAAGCACAACACAGTGGTTGTGTCCATCTTTAATGCGCTCAGTTTGTACTGAAGAGTGTTCTTTTTCATTTGTACTTTTTGTACCGTTCTGTGTTGTCTAAAGAATACATTTTATATGTGATCAGTAGAAGGTATATTGGGCCGTAGTCATTATTACTGTCTTATTCAAAAGAAAAACACGAATTCAGTAATATAAAAAAAATATCAAAGTCCGAACTAACTGTAGTCAGTTATATTTACACTCATTTTTACTTGTTAAACCCGGAGCTTCACAGAGCATATCATGGAGTTATGAGACTTATGAAAGCGAATTTGAAAGATATTCCGAAATAGCACGTTTTTTCTTTTCAAGCGTATCCCGCCTTCCTGTCTCCTTTTCACCTTTTGTGCACCTTTCGGAATAAATTTCCGTAATTTTCCGTGCATTCAACCGTTCTTTCAGCTCAGGGTTGGGAACGTTATGATGCGGAAATATAGTCATGGTGGTCATGTTTAAACAAACCTGGCAACGAAACACTAAACCTGTCGGCACCAAGGAAACTGAACTTTGCCTTGCCCTTGGCAAGAGATGTTTAGTTTAAAAATGACGAACCGAATGTGTTTTCTAAAATTAAAAAGATTCCGTATGGCTCTGATGTTCTTTGAATTAGCTTCTTTTTAATTGATGTCTGGTTTTCTCGCTTCCATTTTCGTATTTCATCTCGCCACCGGATGTGGCAGGTGGCGAGCAAATGAGGCCATCTTTCAAAACCGACCAATCACAGCACAGCGTCACAACGCCAACAAAACAACATGCATCGGAAGAGTTCCTGGGTTTTTACGAGAAAAATTCTGTCTCATTCGCTCAGGAATACCGAAAATTCGTATAGGATCCTGCGGATTTAAGATTCCAGCAGTCGAGGTAAGATTTTTTTCCAATAGCCAATTCCCGAAAAATTTGCATTGGCCAGTTTTCAATCATTTTTACTGATCACGGGAAGTTCCGAGATATCCCGTTCAGTTAACACTGATCGCCAAGAGACATCCAATTTGTCAAGACCTGTTGTTCGTTGTGATATATCGAAGATTCCGAATTAGTACCTGATCTGTTTAACTTGGAATATTACCGAGCTTTCTCTCTGTAATTTTTACACTAATTCAACGAGAAATCAACTGCTGCATTTGTGACTCAATAAATATTCCGCCGACAGCGCACGCATATATAATAGCGCGCCACTGGCGAGTTTTATTTACTTTCATCGCCTTGCCACGAAAGACATTGCCATTGTACCTGTGAATCTTTTATTCCTTTCTTTTCTGTATTAGTCTCTAAAGTTTTCAGTGTCACCTGAAAATTCATAAACACTCGTAAATTGTAAATATGATATATGTAATAATACCTTATGTTTATTCTCGGTAGATAACCTGAACTTCTAAAGTTAAGCGCGTGTTTAGATCATAAAATAACCCTGACAATAGAACTATAATATATTCTGGCTGTAGAGTTGATCGATGGATTTTTTTATAGCTGCAAATGAACTCTATAAATCACTGCCTGAAGTTGCAAACTTCAAAAAATACTTCTTGAATGAGCTAACATCTTAGAGTTAATAGCACTGCTACTGACCCATGTGGCAATTTCAAGTGCACTTTTTTTCATTTCAGAACCATGGTCACTCGAGTCTGTTAAGTCTGCGCCTAGAATAGAAGTTAGCTTTGGCGAGTGAGTTCACACCAGCTAAATTATTTATTGTTGCTGGTTATTCAAAGCAATCTACGTAATTTGCCTTTTATTCTAGCAAACATATCCTGCTTCCCAGTTCTTGAGGAAATTTAGTTTCTTAGTTTTCCGCCAACGCATACACTATAATATCGGTAGCCATGAGAGTTGTTTGGGGACTCAAAAAACTGTATCGCGGAAAGAAACTAGTTCCCTGCTCTGAATGTGATGGGCAAAGCTTTGCAGGAAAAACAAAATCACAGCTTTCCAAAAGTAATATTTTATGTTCGTTTTGGGGGTAGAATATTGAATATTGAATATCGTGGTTGAAAACTGAGGAATATTGAATATTTGCCTGAAAAATATACTGAATACGAAATATTTCAATAAAACTAAAAATAAAAAGGAATATAAAAAAAAATAGTAGGGAACAGGAATACGGAATATTCCGCTTCTACCTGCCCCGACTTCGTTCCATGAATGAATCGGCTTCAAAACCGTTGATTTTGTGTTTCTCTTTTACAGGGTCGCGCGTCAAATCCAAAAGCCGTCGCCACCGTTCTCACCATAGTTTTAAAACAAAGATGGCTGATGATGGAAGCGAAACTGCAGATAACGAATCGAGTTCAATGAGTTGCCTCAACGAATTCGAAACGTAAGTTTTATTCAATCATATTTCTATTCAACATTTGCTTTGAATGCTTGAGTATAAACTAAAATTAATCCGTAGCGAAATATCTTTGTTTATTTTACTTTAGAAATTCATACGCAAGGTCGAAATCGAATCTCGCCATTACCTGCATCAGTATTTAAGTCAAATTTCTTTAGCACACGGAACTAGTGCTATAACTATCTATTGCATATTCGTTAGTTCTATATTATACGGCATATATATTATATGTTATTTATTTATTATGCACAAAATGGGAATGGTCTGCTAGGCAAGCCGGCTGCATTTATTCTTTATTTTGACGTCCGTAATATATACGTGTTTCGGCTTTCGCCTTACAATGAATTAGACTATGTTTTCGTGGTCGTATTTACAGTATTTATCATATTATATTATGTTATGTATATTGTTATATATTAATATATAACATGTTCGTTTACGCATTCTGTTTCCCATGGAAACTGCACTGAAGATGCAGACCTGCCAACCTCTGAGAGTAAGAAACAGGAGGAGATTTGAAATTTTGGGCTAAGAAAAGTCTGGAGATTTAGCAAAAAATCTGGAGATTTCAAAAATTTTCTGATATCGTCATTTAACCCGGCATTTAACCTCTAATCATGGTCACACTAATTGTTGGGACGGTTTCCGTGAGGCCTGTGAAATAGCAGTGAATCGGCCCGGCAAAACAACGCAATGGAAGAAAAGAACACAATTCACGGACATTTATCGCACTTTTTTTTTATAAGAAAACAAGCAGTTTTAGAAGTTCAAGCGGGCATTAGCACTAAAACCAAAGAAATATGCGAGAATATCCCATTTTCCCTCTGGATTGAAGTCTTAATTTTTCTTGAAGAACCGGGAGATTACGGGTCTTCGCCGGGAGACCGGGAGAAAAGAGAAAAAAACGGGAGACACCCGGCAAAACCGGGAGAGTTGGCAGGTGTGTCGGTAATTTCTAACTTGACAGTTACTATACACAAAAATTTTGCACTACATAGGCACAATAAAATGTTATTTAGGCAAGAAATCGAATTACGGCCTAAATATTGATCGCTCTGCATTTTCCGATATAGGTTTGCAGATGAAGTTCGCGACGAAATTCCCGAAGTCGATTCTCGAGGTCGATTGAACAGGTAATGGCATTTCTCTTTCGCCGGAATTCAGAAACCGCCTCTCGAATGGGAATTGACTGCAAATGAGCTATTCAGTGGTGAAGTTTGCTGGTGATATTTTTAAAGCACCGTATATTTTATGTGTATCTCTCAAATATATAGAGGATCTTACACGGTAGCGAGAAGATATGGATTTTATCACGAGAAGATAAAATCCATATCTTCGAGCATACGGTGTAATGTTCTTTTTATTATATGGAAAACAAAGTATCAGAATGAGACAAAGTTTATGAAACCTAGAAAATCATGTTTAATGTAAAACATATCGATATGCCACGCACGCGCGTATAAACATATGGAAAATATGCCACTCGGGACCCGGATGTAGTGTCGTATTGATTCTACGAGTGGTTTATTTCTCAGTAAAACACTCACATCCATTAATACCTATACCGAATTGCTGATAATTTCAAAAGCGGTAACCTCAGCTAAGCGGGTTTTTGCATATATAACAGTTTCGTCTTTTAACCACAATGGGTACAGTGTTGAGATAGCAAAGACGAAAAAAAAAAACCGCAGGAAATTGGTGCTGCGTGTTTACTCCGCTGTTTACTGGTTAAAATAAAATGTTCTTCTACTGTGTCCAACTACAAAGTTAGTAAATCTTAAAGATAACAAAATTATAAGAGCCAGATATTTTGTTCTTAATAAGTTGGGCATTTCAGGCTTAAATTGTTCTTAAATTTTTCATATTCTATGTAATTAATGAGATCCTAGGGATCAGTTTTGCACGTTTAAACATTTGTGAATGAAAATAAATGTTGCACAAGCAATAAAGTTTTGGTGTTTTACTACTGACTAGGATTAAGTATAACTAACCTCTATTCTGAGCTTTGTGGTTCTTATCAACTGTTCTTTATACAAAAAATAAGCACGTAGCGAGTTCAGATACCGATCAATCTATACTGATAGAAGCAAAATACCTATGTAATGCTTGATCGTTTATATCAGGGAGTTCACCTTTTCCCACTTTTCCCAACTACACGGTGTGTCAAATGTGCTCCATTACGCATTATTTTTTATTCCACAGGAGCAAGTCCATGCCGGAGGCAGCTTTGAAAGATGCCACTTCTGAGGTTTGTCTCCGCGGCTATGTATTATATAGAGGATCTTACATGGCTGTGCGAAAATGCGGCTTTTATCTTCGAGTGCCGAATGTACACGAGAAGATAAGGCAGACACATAGAAGTTTCTTTTTATCATTTGAAAATCCATAAGAAAAGTGAACTTCTGAGCCAGCAAACATGAAAATCAGCTGACTTTGTTCAAAAAAGCATAAAAGAACCAACAATATTTTTATATTTGCAAAGATATGACTTTTGTCAACACTTGTAATACCCGGTATCTTATGGATTTTTTAAATACGATAAATATCAGAATTTAGTAGGATATTAAATTATGAATATGTTCGCCTGATATACGTATCTCGGCTGTAAACGTGTTGTTTACAACTTCCTACAAACAGTTTTACATCGCTAAACTGAATCACCTCCTTCAGTACTAAGAGTGCCTTTCAAAAGTGACCATTCAAATGAAAGCTCTTGATGAGTACTATTAACCCTTTGAGTCCCGAGAGTGCCTTTCAAAACTGAGTGA